>PISX010009475.1:60897-75793 GCA_004024625.1 Mellivora capensis
CAACTTGCATTCCCACCAACAGTGTAAGAGGGTTCCCCTTTTTCCACATCCTCTCCAACACACGTTGTTTCCTGTCTTGCTGATTTTGGCCATTCTAACTGGTGTGAGGTGGTATCTCAATGTGGTTTTAATTTGTATCTCCCGGATGGCTAGTGATGATGAACATTTTTTCATGTGTCTGATAGCCATTTACTATACTCAGTTTTAACAAGAAACCTTCTTACATTTCATTGTGTGTGCAAATCTAGTTCAATATTTGTGTCCCCTCAGTATTTTCACCAAGTAGGTGCAAAGCAAACTGAGGGAGGAAGTCTTCAACAGTATCCTATGCCAGTATATTAGTGAACAGAAAGTCATATACCTGATATTATGTGATTCAACATTTGCAGAAAACCTGAAACTAAATAAACTCCTTCATATTGCCTTGAGCCAGTAATGACTCAAACATTCCTGTATGCAATCAAGATACTTCCCCACATGGCGAGTGATTTGGTCTTTTTCCAATGGCTTAGAAAAGCAACTGGTAACGAAACCCGGTAGTGAAACAGTTACAATAGCAACATAGTACTTCATGCCTCCTCCTTGACCCTCAACTTATCAACCCAAGTTACCAGCGGACCTGCCAAAGCGTGCAGATGGCAGCACTCCTACAGAGAACAAAGCTGCAGACTGTTTCCTCATACTGCTGGCTGGCCCCAGTCAAGCAAATTAGCCACATCAAAAAGACCCTCACCCCTGTGCAAGATGAACAAATATGTGATTACCCGGCACTATATATTGCTGAATGTCTAATAATAATGTTCTTAAGATGATAGAGAGTTGTAGAAAACTGTTAAGTATCGATGAGTTCACACACACACAGATGAGATATTTAAAGGACTCAAAGTGTTCCTAAACAATATATAAAAATGAGCATAGTCACCAACTTCCACTGAAATTGTGTCTTACAGTTTTCTAAATACTTTAACATAGACCAGGTGTTGGCAAACTATATCCGATGGGCCAGATCCAGCCCAATGCTTATTTTTGTAAATAAAGTTTTATTGGAACACAGTCACATTCATGTTCACATACTGTCTGTGGATTCTTTGGGCTACAACAGCAGAGTTGACCAGTTGCAAGAGAGACCTTATGTTCCACAAAGCCAAAAATATTATCTGGATCTTTATAGGAAAAGTGTGCCGACCCCGGCAGTACGCTGTCTCACTGTATCCTCGCATCACCTTATTCAGGAAGTCAGGGCTGTGAACCCACAGCTGGTGAGTGGTGGAGTCAGAGGGCAAACCCCAGACACCACAATGAGACTATCCGTCACCCAATGTCAAAGGAACAAATGCTGAAAGAGATTCTCTTCCCCAGAGACACGAGCCCAGAAAAAGCTACCCGTAGTCTCACCTGGTGCCTTCTATGACCAACTGTGCAATTTCATCAGATGCTTAACCAGATTTGAGATGCAGTCTGGGTTCATGGAAGGATTTATATAGATCAGCCCAGAGAACCCTCAGAAGGAACCCACAAATCTGGTCCTTTGAATAGCAGTTTCCAAACCTGGCTCTGCTTTTAAGGCATCCAGAAGATTTCTAAATATATATATATGTTGTTGGGGCACCTGAGTGGCTCTGTAAGCATCTGCTTTCAGCTCAGGTCATGATCCCAGGGTTCTGGGATCAAGCCCTACATCTGGCTCCCTGCTCAGCAGGGAGCCTGCTTCTCCTTCTCCCACTTCCCCTGCTTGTGTTCCTTCTCTCACTGTGTCTCTCTCTGCCAAGTAAATAAGTAAAAATCTTTAAAATATATTATATATATATATATATATATATATATATTTGCTTCATCAAAAGCTCAGGTGGCTTAATGGAGGGATAGGGTTGGATCTGTGTTAAAGCAAGTCGATAAAACAGGAATGGTAGAATCTGGGTGGTGAGGCTATAAGTGCTCACTTCAAGCTCCTTCAATTTCATATTTCAGTATTTTGTAAATAAAATGTCAGGGGAAAATATCCATTGCTTGTTCCCAACCAAGGTCATAGACTAAATCAGAACATCCAAAAGTGAGACAGAGAATTTTAATTTTTAAAAGCTCACGAGGGGGGCACCTGAGTGGCTCAGTCTGTTAAGCGACTGCCTTCGGCTCCGGTCATGATCCCAGGGTCCTGGGATGGAGCCCCACATCGGACTCCCTGCTCAGCGGGGAGTCTGCTTCTCCCTCTGCCTACTGCTCTGCCTACTTGTACTCTCTATCTGTCAAATAAATAAATAAAATCTTAAAAAAAAAAAAAAAAAGCTCACGAGGAGCTTCTGATGCTAGTGTAGGCAGTGTAAGAACAACTCCTCCAGAGTCCCATTCTTTCCCAACAGAACTGATCACCTAGTCAGTGGGGGGGGGGGGGTCCTCAAAGTAGGGACCCCTGGGCAACCCTAAGGTAGCAACAGATTAAATACAGAAGCAGATATGAACATCCATTTGTCTTCTATTAAGTCTGGCATCAAAGTGAGCTTCGAAAGTATAAAGCAGTGCCACTCTCCTTTCTAAATTTCTTTTGGAAAATAAGACTTTTCTTCCATTAGAAATGCTATGCTAACATGTCTGCTATTTTTATATTATTAAGCATTTTTAAATGTATCATGTTAAGTTTCTAACTTGGTAAATACCAGCAGCTATCACCCACGTAAACAAGAGTTCTTCGTGGGCCTGATAACAAACACTTGAGAACTGTTCATCCAGGCAACAGATGGAGAAGATAAATGCTCAGGCTCCAGGATTAGAGGCTCTGGATTTAGCTCTCTGACAAGGGAGCTTCACAGAGGCAATTAACTGCAGCTTCAGTCTCTCCGCCTGTAAAATGGGAATAAAATACCGACCTCAAAAGTTGCTGTGAAGAGTAAGTGCGGATTGAGGCTGGGCAGCACCCAATGCCTGGTAAGCTCAGATACTCGCGAGCCCTTGTGGCCGAGACCATCCCGAGGTGAAGCAGTATTTGGAAAAGATGAATTTTTAAAAATGACGAAATTTGCACTGATTAGAAGTCCCCTGTACAAATGTGTTTCAAGCGCCACAATGAAACCAGCACAGCTCTGCTGGCTTGTCTGGGAGCCCTTCCTCTGCCCCCCAACACTCCTTTATGGGGTTGTTTCACCTTGCGGGAGGGCCTGAGGGCTGGGGAGGGTTTGGACTGAAAATTGTCAGCCTGGCCTGGTAAATCTCATCACTGTTTTCTAACCCTCGTGAACCAGAGGGAGAAACTGTTCTAAACCAACTCACCAGATGAATATTGATTATAAAAACTAGGTTCTGGTTGTAAATGATAAACAATTTACGTCAAACCAATGTCTAAGAATTTTAATGTTTACTGCCCTACTGATAACCGGTGATAGTAGAGTCATAAAGCAAATTAGCCCAAGCTTATATTTTTCTCTTCTGTAAAAGTGTTAATTTCCCAGCAGAGCAGACCACTTTCCTCCTCAAAACCTCCTGTGGCTGGCTCTTGTTGTTGGGCTCTCCGTGTTAGGGTGGTGTTCTGGTCGCCCACCCACTCCCTGCTGGCTTCCACGCCTGTTTCCTTCCCAGAAAACCCCTTGTCTATCTTTCCTTCTAGCTGCACCCAACCACTCTCGGTTCCCTAAAAAAAGCCTTATGTTTCCACGCCAGTTTTCCCACAAATGCTTTTGATGGGTTGAAGAAGCATCAAACACATGTTCCCTCCAGGACTCTGTCCAAACCCCAGAGAGGAATTCAGCAGGCAGCTTCAGAAATCAAGCAATTCGGGCTCAATGACGCTATACAACTTGTCCAAGGTCACACGTCGAGTAAATGACGACACCAGTAATTGAACCCAGGTCTCCCGGACTCCGAAGGCGATGTTCCTGCCGGTGACTGCCCCGTTCCGGAGAAGTTCAACACCTGCGTGCTGGAGCGAGAAAAGAAAGCAGGGCTCCCAGGCACCTTCTGAAGTGACGGAGGGGTCTTCCCCCTCCTCGTTCCTTCACGTGCTTTGATACACTTGACGATGACTGCGGACATGATCAGAGGTGTACCGTCATGATTGAGTTTGCATAATCCTGAACCAAATAACGGACCCCCCCGCCCTCATAACTAAAAGGAAATGAGGAGTGGCCTAGCTTTTTTTTTTTTTTAACATGGAAGTATGACAATGGTAGGGCATGATGTGGGACCGTTTGTCATAGCTATTCTTCTAAGAATATATCCTTTAGCTTTTTTTGTTCATGAAGCATGTGAGCTTTTGCCATCACTGGGGTATCTGTGCTGACCTCCTGGTGCCCCCCAGAGTGGGAAGAGGCCACGGCATGAAGAACAGACGAGAGGAGAAAGAAGATGTGTGTCTTTTAATTGATAAAAGCGTGATTAGTAGGTCCTCCAAATCACCTCAATGAGCTATTTAAGCACCTTATTTGGCGATTACGTTTCCTATAATTTTCTCAAATAGTTTCTTTATTTACACTGTATTAATGAGAAAATTTTTTCAAAAAATCATATCCCTTTTGTAGTTTTAGTAAGAGGTCTAAACTGCATTTGCTACTAAATGTAACTATGTCCATTTATTGATTGTAAATGCCATTGTAGATAATAATACATATAATAATTATTCCCCAGAAGTCTTTAAAAAAAGCAAGCTAATAAGGTGCTTACTCATTGAAATAAAAAATATAAAAGTAAGTAGGTATCAAAATTTGTGGTTCAGTTTCTCCCGGAATATTTATTTTTGCTAAAACCACCACTACCACTACAACACAGTAAGCAATATTAAAAAACAAAACAAAACGAAACAATTAAAAAAACACATTATGCCACACAATCTTCTTTCAATACTGAATTATGCCAGAAAAACACAGACTAAATTCTAATAATTCAAACCAGCCTCAGTAAGTCACATATCATACTAGTTTATCTTTACTCCTCCTTGGTAACTTCCCTGAAAACCACTCCCCGTTCCTAGCACCCTGGGTGAAAACACCACATTCTTTGAAAGGAGCCACCTCCGACAGCCTTCACGTGGGCCAATTTCAAGTCCATCTTTCAAGCAGCCGGAGGAATCTTGTAAACACAGCATCAGATCCCACCTGTCCTCTGTACAGAACTCTCCCAGGCTCTGGACAGATGGCACTGAGAGTGGGACACCCATAGGTCACGGCCAGAGGCCCCACAATAGGACCTCTACTCCTCCCTGCTTCAGCCTCCCAGCTTTCCCTCCACTCCCCAGGAAGTGAGGGGCCTTATCCGCCACACTCCCTTTGCCTGGATCTTTGCTTGACTTCTTCTCCTCCCCACCCACACCTCTATGTCACTCCTCAGAGCGTCTTCTGTCCACCACCCCAGTCTTATGGGCGTCCTCATCCTTGGCCTCATCACCATCTACCCCCACGATGCTTACTAGTATTTGACATTGCATGGCTACCATCTATCTCTCCCACGAGACTATGCCCGATGCCAACGGGGATGCGGTCATCTGGTTCGCCACTGTGTCCCCAGGGTCCAGAAGTGACTGGGGGGTGAGGGGAGGGCTCAAGACATATTGAATAAATGCACAGTGATTTTTCTCTCTTCCCTGCATGCACAGAAAACCGGCCATGTTCACAGGAACCCAAAGTTGTTTCATACTCCTCTCTCATTGTTGCACATAGATAGACTTAGCACAGTATTTTCTACACAATTTGCATCCAGAGAGTGCCAGAGCCTAGCATTTAAGCAAAAATAATGCTTAAATCTTGGTCATTTGGTTCAACTTTCAATCTCTTATTGTTAGAAAAGGAACAAAGTTGTTTGTACCATCAAACACAGCTATTATTTCAACATAAACACTGTCTCCCACATACGATAAAACTTAAAAGAAGACCAAAGAGAAAAGAGGAAAGAAAACATGTCAAGAACCATATCTTCCTAGGACAAACTTAAACATTTGTTTTAAACAGTAATTTCAGCTAACGTGGCTCCAGGTCGTTTTACACTGGCTCTTTGTAGACTCCAGAATGAAGATAAAATTCAATATTGATTTTCAAAACCTTGTTTACATTATCATTAACTCACTACCACCATTAGCAAATAACCAATAAATTCAAACAAAACACACTGTAATAGGGTTTCTGCTGTTCTCAAAAGTCTGAACAAGAAGTTATGGTTTCATGTACCACAAGAGAAGTCCCAAAGTGTCTACATTTATTCGCTGAATAAATTAACACCAGAGAGAGAGGATAAGGCAATGTGCTAGGCACTGTGATGTGCACATTTTAGGCCCTATACAAAATGTGCCTGTTACAGTCATTAAAAACTGTAGTAATGGTCATATTGTAACAAATATTTAGCTAGGCTAGTGACCAAGCCCATTATGTCTTTTTCAAAGTGCAACAATTTAAGGCAAAGGCGACCTTGCCTGACAATTATAGAAATTAAAACGTTCCAGGAAGTTTGGCAATTTCTTCTGAGCATGGAAGGTCTTTCAAAAAACTAAGTTGCAGCATATAACCACCTCCAAATGACATATCTACCATCTCTGTTCTGCTGTTCAAGTCTCCTGTTATCAATAAAAACCATTTAACCGTGTTATTATTCCAGGGTCATGATATTTCTTTTTTCCCCATTTAATAGTATTAATACTTTGAAAGTTCTTAATTCATATAAAAAGGTTATGATTGGGACATGGATTAATCTACCCTTCTATGTGTTTACGAACATTAGCAAACATACCAATGGGAAAGATCATAGGGACCTCACTCATTATCACAATGCAACAGAACCAACTAAGCGTAATGAAAAAAATAATCGTTAACAGGCCCTTTTGCTCTTCTGACCTAAGGATCAGTCTAACCCCAACCATTTGCCTGTGTTGGTAATCTGATGTCCTATAGCAGAATCAGTCTGCAGAAGCCAGGTCCCATGTATATCACAGAACTGCCATGAATGCCAAGACTGCCCAAGCATTGAGGCTCTTTTTTGCTGTCCTTAAAATAACCTGGTTTTGCAGAATATAACCAGCAGAGAAGGGCTTACGGGACCCACAGACAGGGCACACAGGCCTTGCTCGGTGGTAGCAAGTTAAACACATTGTTCACTGAAAGCACGTTTTAGGAAATAAGCACCAGCTGTAGGGTCTGAAGCATTGACAAAAATAAGTACATTGAAAACTGTCCTATGTCTTTATCATCCCACAGTCCAAAAGTAAACAATTCTGGAGTCCTTTATGTGTCCTCTGTTCGAACTCTAAGAACACACGCTACTACTGCCACTCTCTAATGCCATATCTTGTTTGAATCTGCTTCTGACACTTGTTGTCACCAGTTGTCATCTAAATTATAAGGTTATAATTTATACTGGGGGTTGGCAGGAGGCATAAAATAAAATCCAAAGCAAGTATCCAACACTTCCATTAGTAGTTCCCAATACTTAAGTAATTGATTCCCATAACGAAAGTGTCACCATCATCATTTTCAAGTTAACTTTCCGAGCGGAAGAATTTCGAATAGGAAAAAGAATGTACACAAACATGAAACAAATACATCATTTCTCCTTGTCACTCTTCTTCCTACAGACTTGGGGAAGGACAGTGTTTCCCTTTGGGTTAGCACCTGTCCTAGCAGGTTTTACCAGGTTGAAAGACATGTGGCTGTGGTAGGCCAATGCCAGTTCTGGCTGCATTTTTAATCTTTCATGCGATTTCATCCCATCCTAAGACTATGAGGTGATCTTCAATGTTCAAGAACCAACTTTAAACGAGGATCCCATTAGGTCTTTTATAAAGAGGTGAAATTTAATAGGATTTGGGTTTAGCTCATTTGTCAGTTCTCTACCGACAGCTAGAAAACCCACCCTGGCTTATAAACAAAGTAAACGATACAGACCAGGTATCTGTTCAAAAGTTCAAGTACTTGTGCAAGGACCTCACACGGGTCTAAGCCTACATGTGCATGTTGGCCCAAATGGCTGTTTCTTGCCTGGAGACCATCCATCAACACTCAAGCCACCAAACGAAGGCTAAAAGCATACTTCGTGGGCAGAGATGTCTGAGTGAAAAGTCTTTAGAAATGTCAAGGGACATGAAGCCATATTTAAAGTGGTAAAGAGCGACCTCAATTCAGCACCTGTAAAGCTGAAGGAAAGGAGGAGTCTGATGAAGTAGAGAAGGAGGGTCATGGGTTCCTCACAATCTTAGGAAGGCTTCGGTTTGCAGTTGCACAAAACGACCCACTTATTGGACCTAAGGCCAAAGAGCACTCTGAGGTTTAGAAGATCCAGCTACTTTACAACTGTGTAGTCAGCAAGCAAGTCTGATCTGCATTTTTTTTTAAAGGCGCCCAAAAAGCAACAAAGCAAAGTCAAGGTAAGCGTCACCTGCCCCAAGGCAAGTAACCAAGGTCCCACTGGACCTCCGGGCCCGAAAAGCGGGCACAGAGGGTGCTGCAGGCGCCGGGAGGCTGACCCCCGCCTCCTTCCACTCGGCTCAAGGCCGGGAGGGGCCGGCCCGGGACTGGCACCGAGGAGGGCTTCGCGACCCCCACTTCCACGCCCGGCCCACTTACTGTTGCTGGACTTGAGGTCCCGGTGCAGGATGGACACGACGGCCTCCTCGTGCAGGTAGAGCATGCCGCGGGCGATCTGCACCGCCCAGTTGACCAGCACATGCGGGGGGATGCGGCGCGCGCGACGCGGCCCTGGCGCGCGCGGGTCCGGGGCGGCGTTGGCGGCGGCCAGGGCGCGGTTGAGCGCTCCGCCGCGGGCGAACTCGAGCACCAGGCAGAGGTGCGGCTGCTGCAGGCACACAGCGCGCAGCTCGATGATGTTGGGGTGCCGCAGCATGGCGAAGAGCCGAGCCTCCCGCCGCACGCTCTCGGCCGCCGTCGCCGCGTCCTGCTCCGGGTCCCGGCGCGCCGCCTTCACCGCCACCTCCCGGCCCTGCCAGGTGGCGCGGTACACCTGCCCGAAGCCGCCGGCGCCGATGAGCTCCCGGAGCTCCAGCCGCTCGAAGTCGACGTGCGCGGGCGAGCCGGGCCGCGGCGGCGGCGGCGGGGGCGCGGGGAGGGCGGCCGGGCGGCACGGCGCCACGTAGTTGGCGGGGAAGATGCCGAGGCGCCGCTGCACCTGGCCGGCCCACCAGCCCTCGTCGCCCGACACGGCGGCGTCCTGCGACAGCACCTCCACCAGCTGCCCGCGCCGCAGGCTCAGCTCGTCCTCGCCGCGCGCCTCGTAGTCGTACAACGCGGCCCACAGCCCCGCTCCCGCCGAGGCCGAGGCGGAGGCCGAGCCGCCGGAGGAGGCGGACGACGACGACGCGGAGCCGGCGGGGGCGCCCCGGGCCGGGGACACCGGCCGGTCAGCCGCGCCCTCGGCGCCCGGCAAGGCCATGGCGGGGCAGCCGGGAGGGCGACGGCGGCGCGGGGAGACGGGCTCAGCCTCCGGGGCGGCTGGGGGCGCGCATGGTCCGGCAAGAAGGGGGGGTCGGGGCTCGGGGACGCGGGGGTCCGCGGGCCCACCACCCGGAGGCCCCGGCCTCAGCCCGCGTTCCGCCTGGTCCGCCTCGGCTGCTGCAGCGGTCCCCGCGGCCGCGGGCGCTGTCGCACCATGGTGGCGCGCTGGGCCTGCGGCGGGCCTGCGGCTGTGGCTGGGCCTAGCCGCCTCCCGGACCCGCCCCTCCGGGCCGCCCCGCCCCGCCCCGCCCCGCCCCGCCCCGCCCGGCCAGGACCCGCCCCCCGCGCTGGCCCGCCCCGCCCCCTCGGGGCCCGCCCTGACCCTCCGGGCCCGGCCTGCCCCCGCCGCAGCCTCAGCCGCCGCTCGCGGGCTGGGTGCGCCGCGCCCTTTCGGCCCGGGAGGCGGAACCGGCGGTGGGTGCACGAGGTTTTCGAGAAAAATCAAGCCAAGGGAAAGGCTGTGGGGAGTCCACGATCCTCTAAAATGCAGGGCAGCGGCGAAGAGGACTCGGTGCGCTGGGGCGGGACGCGAGGGAGTAGGTGGCGGTCCGGGGAGAGTCCCTGTGCACCCGGGACGGGCTGCAGAACGCGGCGGAGCGCGTCTCCAGACCGGTGTGCGCGACTGCGGGAGTTCGAACCCCCGCCGGCCGCGCGGGACTGACCGGACGGCCCATCACCGCGCGGTGAGCTGCAGGTGCTACAGGCCCCGAGGGTCGTTCTCGTGGCGCCTCATCTCGCGGTTGCCTTTACCGCTCCCTCGAGTGGGAAAGGGCTCCCTGTCCCCTGTGAAGCCGCAGGTGTAGGAGGCGTCGGCCACGACTGCGTGCTCGAGTCCTAGGCCGTCCGTATTCGCAGAAACGGCGAGGAGAACGGGAGAGTCGGTCCGCAGGACTCCGGAGGCCCCCGGTACCCTGGCCGGCAGTTCACCGCTGCGTACCTGGCGCTGCGCGCAGGACCAGTTGTGCAAAGGAACATTCCGGGAAGCAGGCCCTCCACCCGTCTCCGTGCGCTCTGTTCAGGGAATGGTGGCCTCCTAACACGGATGGGAAGTGAAGCTTAGATGTCTGGGGGCACGGATCATTTCAAGTCTAGCGATAAGGAGGAGCTTTTGGATTTTCTTGTATGCACATGTTTTCTTCTCTGTCATTTTTTCCATTATCATTATTATTATTTTTTAATCATCTTGGAGGGGTAGATAGCCCACCTCCTCTCCCTGCGTTGCTGAAAGGGCAGCAGTGCCCAGCCCAGACTCACGGAAACTCCCTTCTCCGCCTCCACGATCCCCGTTCTACTCCCATTTACAAGTTCTGCCCTGATCGTGACAGGCCTGTACAGACGTGGAGCTCCGCTCTGTATTGTTGGAGATGTGGGAAGAACCGCTCCAGGTGTCAGCACTTCTCATTTAACTAATGTTTATTGAGCCCAGACACTGTGTAAGACCCTATGCTAAGGACTGGAGGTTACAAAGCCCCTTCTTTAGAGAATGATAAGAGAAAAGAGAAACTTCCACAGCAAAAGAATGAACCAGCTTTCCTGGGCTCAAGGTGAAGCATTTCATTTTGCCTGGGGTCACTGGGGAATGCCTTGTGGTGTGTCATTTGAGCTGAGAATGGCTAGGATTAATAGAAAAGAGGAAGAAGGGGCGCCTGGGTGGCTCAGTGGGTTAAGCCCCTGCCTTCGGCTCAGGGCCTGCTTCCCCTTCTATCTCTGCCTGCCTCGCTGCCTGCTTGTGATCTCTCTCTCTCTGTCAAATAAATAAATAAAATCTTAAAAAAAAAAAAAAGAAAAGAAAAGAGGAAGAAGGCCATCCCAGGGATGGTGAGCAAACACAAGAGAGAACAAATAAATATTGGGCTCAGGGTACTGCTAGAGCCTGAGAGATCACTATGGCAAGTGATGAGACTAGAAAGAAGAAAGCCCAATTATAAAAATTCCAAAGAAATGAGAGTGCCCTGTAGTAAGCCAGAGTCTCCTGAGTCTCACCACTAGAGAACAGAGTGACTATTTGGGTCTTATGAGGATAGAGCCTTATGAGGATAGAGCACAATGAGAAACTCACTGCATTTCCAGTTTACTTACAGTCCCTCAGATGATACTGCTGTGTGACCCCGAACATGTTGCTTTACTTCCCTATGGCTCAGTTTCCTTATCTGTAAAATGGGGATAATAAGAAGAGTATAAAGGATGATGGGGAAGACTGAAGCAGGTAATGGATGGGAAGGGTGCAAGGCGCTTAGCACATATTCAGTTTTCAATATATATTACCTCTTATTATTCATATACATTCTCAGTAAAGAGAGCAGTCCGGTCTGTCTGTGGTCAGCCCCTCTGGCAAACCTAGTTTCTAATCATTTTCTTTTTTGAGCACTTACACTCAGGGTTGGCTTCTGTGCTTGACTAGCATGATGGGTTTTCCATCGGCAGCAATGAAATTAAGATTCTTATGCAAACAAATTAAGTAAAAAAAAAATGAGTCAACTTAAAACACAATTAAAATAGTACAGTTGGCACATGGATATGGCAAATATCAAGGAGGTCATCCTGGAGTGAATGAGGTGGGAAATAACGTGGCTGGGGTGGTGGAGAGCCTTGATGCTTTAGGACAAGGTGCTGATAGGTTAAACTGAAACTGCCTGGAGATGAAATGAGCAAACATGGAAGCAATAGGTTTGACTAGGACAAGGTGAGAAGCAAGAGAACCAAGAGGGAGACTCCCGAGACAGTAAAAGGGAGAATTGAAGGGGCCTGGAAGTTATGGCGCTGGTATTGGGGAAGAAACAGGGGCCAGATGCATTGAGAAGAAGCAAAAGGACTTGGTCACCAATTATAGGCCCACGGCCCCTCATCCCAAACTCAGGGGTCCAGGTACATCCCAGAATTTAGGATTTGGGGGATTTTAATAAAATAGTACATATTTTAATATAAACTCTCCCAGTTGGGGATGGGACCGCATCCCATGATCAAACGCACTGGTATTTCTGCACCCAAATATTAAAATAATCTCACCGAGTGAGGTAAATAAACACCACAAACAGCCTCATGTCATTTCAAGTTAAGTTTTGTTGCCCAGTGAGTTCTGATGCCACCTTAGCAAATCAGTTTTAGTTTTTGGAGTCTTTTGGTTTTAGAATTGTGGATAAGGGCCTATTGGGAAAGTGTTCAAGCAGAGCCCACCCAGGTTTCTCACTTAAGCAAGTAGGTGGAAGGTAGTGATGTCAAATGACCTAGAAAAATGGTTTTAGGGTTATTTTTGATGTGTTGAATTTGGGATGACTTGGAGGCACCTAGTCATACAGTGGGAATATCAGAAAATCAGGGACTCCAAAAGGAGACCAGGGGCGGAGAGAATTGGACTTTGGGAGTAATTTTCTAAGGCGATTTCTCACACTACAGAGAACTATTCCAGGTCGTGTGGAAAGCAGGAGGACCTCATGTGTGCCCTTGACTTGGAAGGCCCGTGTGAGCGGAGTGACGGTTCGGTTTACCCTGGCCGACTGCTCATGCCCTACAGGGCCCCCCTCCAGTTCCAGATGGATGAGTCTGTGAAGTCTCTTATTTTTTTAAAGATATTATTTATTTATGAGAGAGAGAACACAAGTTGGGGCTAGGAGGGTCAGAGGGAGAAGCAGAATCCCCACTGAGCAGGGAGCTAGATGCAGGACTTGGTCCCAGGACCCTGAGATCATGACCTGAGTCACCTGGAGATGCCCAACTGACTGAGCCCCCTAGGCGTCCCTGCGAAGCTTTTTAACTTGGCTAAACTTGAGCCCTCATTTGACTCACATGACTCAACTGATACTAACAGGAGGACCAAGTGCATACGATTCAAGGACTCATCCTCTAGACCCTCCTGGAACCTCCAGCACTGTGATCCCCTGGGACCTTTTCCCGATTTGGGACCTCTCAGCAGCAGACTGTCCTGATGGGATATACCGGGGCTTGATGATCCTAAAAGTCAAAACTTGTTACTGTTATGTCTTTTCTTTTAAACACCTCCCCCAATCTTATACTCAGGCAGCTAGCACTACCTAGAGATGTGTGCTATACCCATGCCCACTCTTTCTAGCCCAGCACATTCTACCAGGAAGATCCTAACACAGGAAAGGCAGGGTGCTAAGGCAGAGCTTTGGTGACAGACACATTTCAATGGAAGATGAAAAAATAAGCAAGAGGAAAAAATTAAAAGGAATCAGACAAAGAGGAGAACAGGTTAATGTTAGGGAAAACAGGGAACAGCAATACGGAATTGTGCTCTTGAAAAATTGTTATCTGTCAGGGTTGGTTCCAGAAGGAGAACCAGACCTTAAGAATCATCTTCTCTTTGGGAATCTTGCTCCAATTAATTACCGCTACCCCTATTGTCTTAGGTCAACAGTTACCAAAGTGTGGTCTGGGGGCCCCAAGAGATCCCTGTTTCATGGGGGTCGACAAGGTTAAAATTATTTTCATAATTATACCAAAGTGTTATTTGCCTTTTCCACTGTGTTGACATTTGCACTGATGGTTAGTGTAACAAATCAGGGCAGTGACACCGACTTGCCCAAGTAGTCACTATATTCCTCAATGTCACAAACTTGCAGTAAAAGAAAAAAAAATGTCAGGTTTGCTTTGAAATATCCTTGATAAAGCAGTAAAAACTATTAAAGTTTCACTTTTTTTTTTTTTAAGAGAGGGAGCACATGAATGCACCCACACACTCTTGGGGGTGGGTGGGGTGGAGAGGCTGAGGGAGAGGGAGAGGGAGAGAAAGAAGCTCAAGCAGACTCCCTTCCCAGCATGGAGCCTGATGGGGGGGGGCTCCATGGTGGGGTGGATCTCACAACCCCAAGATCATGACCTGAGCTGAAATCAAGAGTTGGACACTTAACCAACTAAGACACCCAGATGCCCCAAATCTTCACTCTTTTTTTTTTTTTTAGCATTTTTTTTCTTTTCAGTGTAACAGAATTCATAGTTTTTGCACCACACCCAGTGCTCCGTGCAATGCGTGCCCTCCATAATACCCACCACCTGGCTTCCCCAACCTCCCACCCCCGCCCCTTCAAAACCCTCAGGTTGTTTTTCAGAGTCCATAGTCTCTCATGGTTCATCTCCCCTTCCAATTTCCCTCAACTCCCTTCTCCTCTCCATCTCCTCATGTCCTCCATGTTATTTGTTATGCTCCACAAATAAGTGAAACCATATGATAATTGACTCTCTCTGCTTGACTTCACTCAGCATAATCTCTTCCAGTCCCGTCCATGTTGCTACAAAAGTTGGGTATTCATCCTTTCTGATGGAGGCGTAATACTCCATAGTGTATATGGACCACATCTTCCTTATCCATTCGTCCGTTGAAGGGCATCTTGGTTCTTTCCACAGTTTGGCGACCGTGGCCATTGCTGCTATAAACATTGGGGTACAGATGGCCCTTCTTTTCACCACATCTGTATCTTTGGGGTAAATACCCAGTAGTGCAATTGCAGGGTCATAGGGAAGCTCTA
>PISX010009476.1:0-75978 GCA_004024625.1 Mellivora capensis
TTTTTTTTTTTTTTTTTTTTAAGAATTTTATTTATTTATTTGTCAGAGAGAGAGTGAGCAAGCACAGGCAGACAGAGTGGCAGGCAGAGTCAGAGGGAGAAGCAGGCTCCCTGCCGAGCAAGGAGCCCCATGTGGGACTCGATCCCAGGACGCTGGGATCATGACCTGAGCCGAAGGCAGCCGCTTAACCAACTGAGCCACCCAGGCATCCCCCGAATAAGATTTTTAATCACAAAATAATATGGGAGATAATCTGAATAGATAATCCTCGATGAACTCATTTTTATATATGTGTGGATGTGAAGGGGGGGCATATGTGTGTATACATATTGATGTTATGGATTCATAAGTAAAGGATAAATAAGTACATATTTTTTTTCACTAAATCCCTTTGAGACAAGTTTAGCCAGTCATTACAGTCCTTGAGTTAAGCCCTTTCCTTGTGCAGAGAGATTTGGTAAGCATTTGCATTTAGTAGTTTAAGGAATATGAAATATGGAAAAAAATATAGTCAAGCATCAAGGGTATGAAAAAGTTATAGTCTTTAAGTGTTTTCTCAGTATCCATGAAAGATACCTAGCATTCAGGCTTCTGTATAGTTGAATGCTTGTGTCCCTCCTGGATGGGCAGGCTTCAAAGGCACATATAAGCCTATGAAGGCTAAACATCAAGAGCTGTAGTTGAAAATAGCTGTAAGGAGCCACCATCATCAGGCACAGAATCACTGGGACCAGATATCATGCTGGCCTGTCCAGAGCAACAGAGATGAAAAAGGACCAGGGACAGAAATTTGTAGGAAGCAATTGTGATTGAGTCTTCTCCTACCTCCTTTTCCTGGTAATACATATCCTCCAGAGAAGAAAGAGTGGAAAAAGAATTGCTACTTTACTGAGTTAGTCTTTGCCAATAGAGGCAGAGTTGTGCTTAATTTTACATTCTAAGAGAAGTGATTTACATATCAACATTCTTCCTTTCTTCAGTTACACTAGGTTCAGAAGAAAAGTTAATCCATCATTTAAGAGTGATCTATGATCTTTCTCCAGTTCATTCTATTCTGATTTTGATTTTGATCATGATCAATTGCTTATTTTCTCTTCCTTCTCCCTTTCCCAGGTTTCTTTTTAGTAATAGAAACAGACCTTAGCTATAAACATCTTAAAATATCTCATGTTTCAGTAAAAACCCTCCTTCAATTCATCTCAGGGGCTGGATTGTGAATTTCTTCCATTTTCTACTCTTATTTTACTGGGCACTGCTTTCTCCCACAAAGATTAAATCACACATTATTTCATGATGTCTTTTTATTCCCATCTATTATTCAGTGTGTTTATTTCACATTCTTTGCATACTCTAGCAAATGGCTGATGATTACATAGAATCTCATTGTTAATTTTGTTCTCTGTGTATTTCTATAGGAATTTGCTACTGGTCATGGAGGATTAATCCAATAACATATTAGCCTCCAAAATTCCTTTATTTTTTATTCATTATCAAAGAGTTTTTAGTCAATTTATAAATAAGTACATGGCTTATACTTATTCATATACCTAAACCTAAACCCATTATCTTTCAAATTTAAGACTCATAATCTATCAGATCTTCTGTATTGACAAATACAGTGTTCCAGTTCTGCACAATATTACAGTTCTGCGATCATGTATTTTGCCAAAATATACTGAAAGCTATTTCTCCTTTTGGCATTAAAAAATTCACTAACAAGGGGGCACCTGGGTGGCTCAGTGGGTTAAAGCCTCTGCCTTTGGCTCAGGTCATGATCTCAGGGTCCTGGGATCGAGCCCCACATCAGGCTCTCTGCTCAGAAAAGAGCCTGCTTCCCTGCCTGTCTCTCTGCATACTTGTGATCTCTGACAAATATATAAAATCTTTAAAAAAAATTCATTAACAAAATTATACAGTTGGAGAGTTTTCAAAGCTTTTACACACAGTTAAAGTCAACTAAGTTAGAAGGAAAGTCATAGGAGTTCTTAAGGCTTTATAGAAGAAATTCATAACTCACTCATTAATTGACTTGAATGTTTACACATTTGTTCTCAAGTTTAACTGTCTCTAAATAAATTATTCTAAGCACCTATTTTATCTCTTCATTTTCAAATTATTCCATTTGTCTATCTTCTGTAAGGACAGAAAATTATCGGGCACTACTTAACCGCCACTGTTCTACTTAAAACCTAAGTCATTCTTCAGAGGTAGGTTAGGAAGTATTTTATAGATAGAAAGATCATATATATAATATAATATGTGTTTATTATAATGAGTTAGGTAAGCTATCCAATAACATTATTTCAGAATTGAAAAATGATGTAGTAAAAGAAGAAATCTATCATTCCACTGAGTCATCTGAGTATGTGATTGTCATTTATGAGACTTTAATTACACTATGCATCATGATTGACAATGAATGGTGAAAATCTGTTTTGAATAACATTCTGGATAGGTATGAAAAACATACTAAACAATGTGGCAATAACTTGCACTTGAATAGGATTAGACTTTTAATCTAGTTTTATTGAGAAATTCAAATTTGATAGACTTATTCATTTTGTCTGATATATAAAAGTTATAAGCAATATTTGATATTATTCCTGATTGACAATAGTTATTAGAAAATCTGCACTTTGGTTAATAGCAAGAGCTCAGAGAAAGATGATGGTCATGCATAAATTTACAAAATGAACCATCAGTATTATAGAAAAAAATATATTTTCAATTTTAAGCAAAGACCAGGCAAAATAAAAGTTCTGCAAAGATGAATATCTAATTAAACTAAGGAGCAAGTGGATTACTTTATTGTAGAAATGTCAAAAATCTATGTAAAGCTCTACCAAGAAAGATCTCTTATATGTATTATATATCCATAATTCCTTTTCCAAACTTAAATCCCAAAACTTTTGGAAGCAAACAAAGTCATGTGATCCATTAGTGGAAAACTTGGTGTGAATCAGCATGAAGTTACTAATTATCTTTATGCATTTCAGTACAATTACATGCGTGTTTTGTTGAAAATATGTTAACATATGTGGAAATATGTTTAAGTTTTCTCTAAACCTGGTGGGATAATATATACTCATTAGCTTCATAAACTTGAAAATTCTGAATTCTGTAAGACATCCACCTGGAGATGTTTCTGATAAGCAACTGTAGACATGAACACCAACAAACTCTAACTTAAATATCTCTTGTCCATTTCCCAATAACTTATTTGTTTAAAAATAACTAAATACCTGTATGGTATAAATTTAACCACATTAGACTTCACACATTAAAGTTCCCTATGTCCCAATAGGCTAGCAATGAATCCTTATGATACCGGTCATTTTGACAAAATAGTGCTGGCTTATGCTGATGTCCTGGCCAACTGGGCTTCATTTCACACTCAGACCATGTCATAATTCTGATTATGAATTACATGTCGTTTTGTTCCTTCCACTTTTCTACCCCATCATTCTCTTCTAGTCTCTCTACCTCCACATTCCCAGTGCTGGGAAATTCCACTCTTCTTTCAGGATGCCTTGTATCCACTAAGCAGTTTCAGACCTCCTGTATGTATGACTAATGGAGAAGGAGGGATTCCAATGTAAATCCATACATTAAATACAAGGAAACTTACTTGTTCTTCTTTTTAAGACAAACAAACAAACAAAAAAACAAAACCTGAATATAAACTTATATATATATTAGTACCACAATGGATCATTGTGAGAATTTCATGGATTCCTTTTCAATCTGGAACACAGGTTTTGGAATGGGCCAAATAGAAGAAGCAAGTGGGAAAAAAAGCAGTGGCATTAACATTCTGTGCCTGAAAATGGGCTGACTACTGGTTTTCTAACAAGTATGACTGCCTTATATGTTCTACAGCACATTTTATTTGTTTGTTTGTTTATAAAGTAGGCTTCATGCCCAATGTAGGGCTTGAACTCATAAACGTGAGAGCCACAGGTTCTACCAACTGAGCCAATCAGATGTCCCTATATAGTACATTTTAGAGCAATTTTATCATACACTAGCTTGAGCCTTACAAGCTTTATTATGAGTTTTAAACACAGGTAAGGCAAGTTTCTCTTGTAGTTCAACTCAGTCAATTTGCTTTCAATGCATGCTCTTAGACATCTAGTCACCTTCTACTTTACTCTCTGTATCTAAATGTCCGTGGAAATTTTATGATGTATTTAGACTCTGAAGATATACATGTTTAGCTGTATGCTTATTTTCCAACAATTTCCATTCCCTTTTGGTTACTGTTACACTAATGTTATACTATATTTATTAATAAAATAAGTCATTTTTAATAAGATTATTTTGTTAATAAAAATTTGTTTTATTATTAGTTTTTTTTGTTACATCAAGACAGTCTTGACTATTAATGGTAGAATATTTTTTAATTATTTCAGTTCCTTTTGCTTTTTAAACATCTTGTTATGAAATAATTTGATACTATAGAGAGAGAACATTTCACCAAGCAAATAAAATTATTGTCTTCTCCAGAACTTTACAAACTGACTGCCTCTCCCCAGAACAACTTAAAATCAACCTTCTTTGGGCAAATACATGCTGTTTACTTCTGTTCTATTTCAACCTGATCAAGTGTAACAGATGTATTGCTAATATGGATCTGGAGAAGTGCCCTTAACAGATTTGAGTTAACAGATGAGCAGTCAGAGAAACTTTAGAAATTATATAATCAACAATATCTTCATGACCTTTAGAAACATCACTTACCAATTAAATCATCACTTTGTGACTTCTTCTGAAGTTATTACTAAGTAACTTTATGTATATATGAAACTACCTTAAAATAGCACTCACATAGAATTTTAAAATTGAGTTACTTCTCTCATTTTTGAAAAAAATTTTGTTTAATAAAACTCTACCTGGGTTCTTTTATTTTGATATGAATTTTTAGAATATACCTTGTTAAAAATCACAACTTCCTTAAAATATATCATTCACTTAGTGGCTATGTAAAATTCTTTAGAGGAAAAAACACGTTCTTAAAATATTTTAAAAATCTTTTTAATATATATTACTAACTTTTAATTTTACTATGACTCTTTTTAGAATACTAGGACACCAAAAATATATTTTTTTCTGATGGCTTTAGTTTGCTGTACAGATTTTCCTGTTTATGTTACATTCCCACATTGGACTAAGTCAAGTGTACATACATAATTTGAAGAGTGAATACAAATGCTTGTTCAGGCTGAAAGCTGTATGCATTTAGATAAGAGGATACAAGTAGCAGGAGGAAAAATAACCTTGGAAATTGTCTTCTATGTTTGCTAATTCAATATGTTTAGCTAAACCAAATAGTTCTTATGAGTTTTCGACTTCTCTAAGACATAAAGATACAAAAAGGAGATGTTAGTAGAATTAAAATTTTCTGAAATATGGATTTGCATTGTTATTTATTTTTACCATAATGATTCAAAAGATGATCTACAGATAAACTATATGAACAAAGAAAAAAGGCTCAACCTCAAAACATTTTACCCTCATATTTCTATTTAAATGACAGAATATATAAAAATATTTTCATTTTTAAACTAAAAATTATTCTCATAAAAAGTGGTAGTGTAGGTTAGTTAATAAATGTTTAGAATTTGAATCAGGCTGTTTTTTATTCAGTGCTTGGTGCATTGGACATGACATTTTGCCTTTTCCTCATTTCACATTTTTAATATGCAAAACAAACATTGGGGAGAGTAAATGCATAATATATTTAAGACAGATTTGAAACATTTTGACATGCAGAGCTGTGCCATTAATTCTAAACAATGGTTTAGTTAAGGGTTCAGTATGAATGTTCTTTTTTCTACCACAGATTGAATAATTGCCTATATATTTTTTAAATTTTTTTATTTTTTAAAAACATATAATGTATTTTTATCCCCAGGGGAATTGCCTATATTTTTAACAGCAACTACAGCAAAACTGAGTCAATTTTATCCTTCAAGAAATAAACAAGTAGTTCATTTAATATAAAAATTTCTTATTTTGAAATACACAAGCCTATTTAACAGCAAATTAGAATATAATTACAATAACTCAATCCGTACTCCTAAATGAAAATGAAGAATTCTGATCATTAATTTATCAAACATATTTTTTATCAAAAGGAGATCAGAATATCATGGGACTTTCAATTAAGATGATATTAATTAAAAATTTCATCAATAAACACAAATGTACAACCATAATTGGGGACTGATTTCAGAATAACAATCAGCAAATCTACATTCTCAATATAATCTCCTAACCACTTGCCTATAATCTATATTTACTCAGGTTGAAGTAGTATGGTCTGTAGATATAGATATGTATAGATATACATATAGATATGTATAGATATATATATCTATATAGATATATATATCTATACATATCTATATCTCCAAAAATCCATATATCCTGTTTGGACTCTATGTGCAAATAATTTTTCCAATGTAAAGAACAGTTTTTCTTTGAAACAACTGTAAAGCTTGCTCCATTTTCACATATAAAGTTCCTTGCCACTCTTAATTAAGTCACAAAAGTAAGTAACACAAATTATCATGACCACCACCCAAAAAAATATTCCAATAGCCCTTTTGTCTCCAATCTAGGATTTAAATTAAAAGTGTTAACTTTAATGTCTTAAATGTGATGGCAGGTAGAAAACTGCGAACATCTCATTCATTTTAAAAATACTGCCTAATAGTTTTGTGTTTATTTAAATATAGCTATGGACAGATACTGTTGATACGGTATCTAAATTAGATTACTCTTAATAGGCATTTTATTATTATTCTTGATGTAGTCTGTGGTTCCAGATGGATAAATACTTTTCTGGTATTCACAACAATGTGAAATCCAAGGATCATTTTAGGCCATGGTCATTAGCATAACCTGATAACCTCTAATAATCATGGGCAACATTTACCATTTCCAAAAATTGAGTTGAAATACATCATTAAGAAGATACTATCGTTGGTATTTTTATTATTTGTACAAAGTTAATAATACAGTAAATGTTTTACTTATTTATACACAAAATTAAGAATAATGATATGGAACAAGTTTTAATGGAATGTAATTTTTAAAATAAAGGAATACATATTTGTGTGGGAAAGAATAAGGGACAGATAAACAGGTCTAATTAAATGTTGGATAATGGAAGTCAGGAATTATGCCACAACTTTATAATTTTTTCCCTTTGAGTATCATCATTTTCACTTAAAATTCTGAAGTTCAAAGGGATCTTCAGTCACTAACTTAAGATAATACTATTTCTTTTTGCACATTCTTGTTTTTTTTCTGCACATTGATTATAAATCCAAAGCTTAAAACATCTCTGATAATGGTGAATTGAGTATGTGTTAAGGCAGGTTACTATTCTCATGGCATAATAAATACTTAATAAACCTGTTTAGTTAAATGAAGTCATTAAATATCAATAAATGAATGTCCTAATCTACAGGGAAAAGAACATCCATAAAAGCCACAAATTCACTCATGTTCTTTGGAGGACCCTCTGTTTAAGATATTTTTTATATCATCTCACTATCTATTTTAAACATTTCAAAGAGAGAGAGGCAGAGAAATTGGTATTCTGTCTTGACCTATTGATTCTCTTAATATAACTTTTTGAAAAATCAACAAATTTAGTTGCCAAAATGGTTAGAATAATAAAATCATTAAGAGCTAACAACTATTACCTAAATGACCTTGTAGAAATTTTACTGTTATGAAGGAACACAGAAGGGGCACCTGGGTGGCACATTCAGTTAAGTGATTTAGTCTTGATTTCAGCTCAGGTAATGATCTCAGGGTGGTGGTCTCAAGTCGGGCATGAAGTCTGCTTAAGATTCTCTCTTTCCCTCTCCTTCTGCCCCTGCATCCCCTCCCTCCACCCCTCCCACCTCCGTCATGACTCTCTCTCCTAAAAAAAAAAAAAAATACTGGAAGACAAGGTTACTAGTCACTGGGGAAATCCAATGGTATGAAACTTTCTCCGGTTGATAAACAGGAAGAGAAAAAGAAAAAAATGTCCTTCCCAATCAGTAGTCAAATATCACTATCTCTAATGTAATGATAAAACATTCCTCTTACTCTATTCAAACTCTTCTAGTTTTGATTGTGTCTTTGAAGCAGAAAGTAGTTTAGAGAGGTCATGGCTATTGTCCCGTAATTTACTTACCAGAAGCTGAAAAGTGAAGCAATCACTGCTGTAATTATTTAAATATGACAACTGCAATGTTATAATAATTAAAAACTTGAAGCAAAGTTATCTACTGGTATTGATGTAGAATAAAGACCCATATATTGATTAATTTAAAAATACAAGTAAAAAAACAAGTTTATATAATAATTCCTTTGGGAGTGTAATGTGCGTGTGTGTGAGACAGAGAAAGAGAGGTGGGGGTGGGGGTGGGGAAAATGTGGGAAATTTTAGAGAAGATGACATAAGAAAAGATTTCATGTATGTCTTACTAAGTGAATACATATTTTTGTGGGTTGTGGACAACTTGGGAAAATTAGTAAGGTTTTAAATGCAATTATTTTTCTGTACTATTTGAGTTGTTTTTGTCTTAAATACTTATTATTTTATAAATTAAAAATAATTCTTTTAAGAAGAGATTACCACTGAATATACAGAGGGAGAAAGGGTATATGCCAATGGAAAGATAATATTATGGCCAATTTTTACATAGAAAATTTTAAGGCTGAGCATTAAACTCTACATATAAACTGCAAAGTTGAAAGTTTTAAAAATCTGAATATGTGCTTATGTCTCAGGAAGATGAGTTAAACATCAGTGCTTTCTGGGTGCTATAAAGTGAAGTTTAAATATAGAGTCAACCCTAGATTTTTAGAGATGTGCCAGAGATCTATCAAACTTTGAATATCAAAATTAATGTGATAGGATAACCTGATAAAAAGTCAATAATATTTTATCCTCATACACGTAGACATCAAATTCAATGAAATAATTTTTCTCACTCTCTCAAGAGCATAGCCATGGTCTCACAAGCATGGCCATGGTATCATGATCTGAAGTTCTTGTCTTTTCCTGACTTTTCATGCATCAGGTAAGTGCTAAAAAGTGGTTTTTTCCCCTTACAGTCTAAGACAGGACTTTCAAACTTGAACAGGAAATAAAATATATATGTTTAATTTTGTGGAAAATAGTATTTCACACAATTATAATTTAAATGCCCTTTAGTAGAGTTCAGTTCACATCACTCCTTGTTGTATTATATCCTTGGAGACTGTGCTGTGATGTGGGATCATGAGTGAGCCATAGAAAATTCTGTCTTGTGGCAAAGAGCAAGAAAACAAAAACACCAAAATGATTTTAACTTAGAAAGCCTGGATTTCCACAAAAGGGGAGTGTTGAAATATATATTTTGTGTAGACAGAATGCCTCAGGACTGAAGGACTTATGCAAGAGGTGATTGGATGTTTGTCTATCTAGACACACTGAACATCATTAGGATGTCTGCAGGGCCTTTTCAACTATCCAGTGGGCATGATGGAAACAGATGTGGTAATAACTAGAGTGTACCCACTGTATTTGGAGGAATTAGTAAGAAATCACATTTTTTTGACAGAAGATAGATCTACCAATTGATAGTAAATATAAATATATGTATTTAATTGTATAGAAGGTAACACTCTGTTGTCAGTGAACAAAAGTAGTTTGCAAATCTAGACTTCTAAACACCATTCATTTCTTACAAAAACAAGGGTTTCTTGGCAATTTGACTAATTTCAGGGCTGGTATAGGAAAATTACAAGATGTACCTAAAACACTATTTGAACAGAGAGTGAGAAGGCACTCAAAGTATCATGGGGATAGCTCAAAAGAACATGAAAGTCCATCAGAGATGGTCTTCCTTCACTGGTACATCTGTGACACTTTGAACATGAACTGAATAGTAAGTCATAGACTATAACTCTTTGAATAAAAGAAGAATCCATTGTTCAAGGGGGTCATCTGAAGGACATGATCACTGGTTGACCTATGAGCTGGACTCAGGTAACTGCAGGCTTCTCACCAACTGTTCTAGGAATGTACATTCCACCAATTATTCCTAACCTAGCAGCTATTTCAAGGATATAGCCGTGAGAGAGTAAGATGTTGTTGAGGCCATCTGGACTCAATATTCTGAACCCAGTTAAGGCCTCTTATAAACTTTTAAGACTTTGGCAGGTGGGTACAGAGATCTACTGAGCTTGCAGCCACCCAAGATAAGTCCCAAATGTAGGTTTCTTTGCTTATTAAACTTGCCAACTAACAATCTGGAGTGGTCTTTTTCTTCAGATTCTCATTGCACTCCATATACAGAGGCCAGTTTCAAATTTCCCCTGGGGATCTCCCAAGGTAGCAAATTAATATCTCCCAAGGTTGCAAATCAAGTGTATTGCATTCTGTATTCTATACTATATATATATATTCTACACTATGTGTATATATATATATACACATATATATACACACACTATATATATACATATATATATAATTCACACACATATATACATACACACATACATACATAAACAAGATATACATACACAAATGAGATAGAAGCAATATGCCAACTAGTACATAGGGAAGAGATACTATAGTTCAAAATTGTAATGGATGATAAAGCTAATGCATTAGAGTTGAAGAGTAACAAAATATTACATAGATACAAAATGTATCTCTCAACTAATTATTTATTAATTACAAATGGGAAAACAGTAACTTTCAGTGTAGAGAATTGGTGGCCACTTACCTTAACAAATCATCAAAACTAGTATCACTATTACTGAGACAAGTCAATATCACATACTTCCTAATAAGATGCACAGTGCAGGACAAATCAGTTCATTGATACTCCTGAAAATTACATAATTTGAAAATAATCACTGTTCAATACCAATCTGAGAGGAATTCTACAAGATAATTGACCTACACTCTTCTAAAATATCAAGGTTAAGCGGTACACAGATAAAGAGTGTGAAACACTGCTGCATCTTATAGGAGAATGAAAAGACTTGACAATGGAATAAAATGCATGATGCTAAACTGGGACTTTGACTGGGACAATCAATAGCTCCATAGGTCACTGGTGGGAGAACTGGCTCTGTCTGTGTTGAATATGATAGTAATGGATTATATTACTTACCTCTTTTAATTAAATAAGAATCCATGATTTTGTACTGATATAAAAAGACTTTTAAATATAGATACAGATATGAAGGAATAGATAAATGAGACAAAAACTAACAACCACTAAATCAAGAAAGAATAATGTATTTATAAATTATACTGGGGGCTAAGACTAAGGAGAGATTTTGATGAGGAACATAATTACATAAATAGATATGTATCTGTATTCACTGATAGATATGCTTTGTGTGTATTCTCTACTATTTACATATGTAAATATGTCTGTGAATTGACTGACTATTCCAGTTGACCCATTATATGTAAACACAATTAAAAATAAGAAGCTTAGCTCTACCAGCTGTCAACTATTTCTTCTCTGAATATGCAAAATGTGTAAGATAATTATATTTGATATGAGATGCTTACACATTATTATTTACTTTGAATTATCTTCTTCAGAATGAATCAAAATTCTGCCAGATTTGAAGCTTTCAGCTTTAGCCATATCTGAGTCCTGCCAATCAGAAAGGCAGCCTGGAAACTGTTGATACTATGAATAGAGCATTAATTTCACCACTGAATGATTTAAACATGGTTATACAGATATTTTCTCAAATGTCAAAATGAAATAAATCACAACTATTTTCTTGTAGCTGGCAAGTTTATAGTCACAAACCATTAAGGAAAAAAATCATCAGTGAATAAGGAAAAAAAAGGCAGTCAGCATTAAATACTGAAAGTCAGAATTATTCAGGTTATGTTAACATCTTCATCCAAAAAAGCTATTTGAAATGAAAAAAAAATTACTCAGGAACATATTCTTATGGACTACTAGATGCAGGAAAGATTAGTCATATTCATATCAAATTGTTTGAAAGAAAAATTATTTTCCAGGCATCTGGGTGGCTCAGTGGGTTAAGCCTCTGCCTTCAGCTCAGGTCATGATCTCAGGGTCCTGGGACAGAGCCCCGCATCCAGCTCTCTGCTCAGCAGGGACCCTGCATCCCCCCGACCCCCTGCCTCTCTCTGCCTGCCTCTCTGCATATTTGTGATCTCTCTCTGTCAAATAAATACATAAAATCTTAAAAAAAAAAAGAAAAAATTATTTTTCTATGTTCCACAATTACAAATCTTTGCTTACATAAGTAAAGTTAAAGCTATATGGACATTACATCTGGGGAATTCAAGCAGTGTAGATCACAATTCTGAATACTTTAATCAAAATCATCAGATTTTTGCTAAATTTTGCTCACATAGCTTCATCTTAATCTCAACATACACATTCTATTTCTATCTCTGCATAACAAATGGCCATAAATTTAGCAGCCTGGGCACAGCTCTATTGAGTCTCTCCCTCAGGGTCTCACAGTCTGCCATCAGGGAATTTGCCAGGCTCCATTCTTTTGTGGAGCCCAGGCTCTCCTTTCAAGCTCTTGCGTTTGCTGGCAGAATTCATGTCTTTGCATTTGTTGAGCTGTGGGCTATCTTTCTTGCTGGCCCTCTGCTAGGGGCTGCTCTCAGAAACTCTCAGTGCTTTCACGTCCATCCCCATGACTCCCACCAGGTTTTTTTCACAGTGTAGCGGCTTACTTCTTCAACTCAGCAGGAAAATCTCTTCAGAACGGACAAGTCCCTCTCTAAGGGCTTCTCCTGATAGCTCACAATCACCCAATACAATCTTCCATTTAAGTAATTCTAAAACAACGGATTCAGGATCTTAATTTCATCTGAAAGATCCCTTCACTCTCCCCTGCTAGTCACAGGAGTGACCTCTACCTCCATCTATTCAGAGGTCCCAGTACATACATTCCCCACTTACAAGGGGAGGGGATTTTGCTTGGTGTGTACATCAGAGAGTACAAATTTCTACCATCTTAGAATTTTGTCTAGTTCAACTGCATGAGTTTCTCTTCTTGAATAATAAATTATCACAGATGTAGCAGCTTAATGCAACATCCATTTATTATCTCACAGTTGCATAAGGTCAGGAGTTTGAGCATAGCATAGCTAGGTTCTCCAGGGAGGATCTTGTAAGGGTGTCAAACAGTAAACAGGGGCTGAGAGCTCTAATGCTCTCTTCCAAATTCACCAGTTGTTGGCAGAACTCAATCACTTGTGGGTGTAGAACTGAGGTATCTTTCTTCCTGGTTATAAATCCGGTCTTTTTCAGCCCCTACAGAATGCCTGTCATTCTCTGCTATCTGACCCTCTCTACATCATAGGGCTTTTCTCTTGCAAGGGCAGCAAGAGAATCTCTCTAACTCCAATTCGAATAGCTCTGACATCTTTAAAAGGTTCAACTGATTAGGTCAGGTCCACCTAGGATAATCGCTCTTTTGATTACCTAAAAGTCAACTGACTAGAGGTCATAAAATCCCTTCTGCCATAATTTAAGGTAATATAATCACATTGTATTCATAAGTCTTATCCACATTAAAGTGTAAAAGATCACATAGGACATGTATCCCAGGGATCTAGAAGCTTAGAAAACTGATTACTGGTGAAATAATTAAATGGTATGATTTTGTTGGTTTGTTTTTTTTTTAAATTACAGGTTTTGTAAGACCCAGCTTAAATAGAACTACATTCTTAAATATATGAATAATTTAAAAAATGGATAATTATTCCCTGGACTTTTTTCTCTATTTAAAAATTTAAAATTTTCACCATTCTTCTTTCATTGTAATAAATAGTAACAAATGAAAAGATATGTAAAATGTACAAGCATACACATATACCCACATGAGAGAGGGACTTATGAAAATATCTCCATTTTGCAATTTAAATCTATGCTGCAAGGTCATTATGTGTTTTTGTTTTATGTGGTAATACAAATAGATATTAAAATTAATTGAAATAATTAATTTTAATTCAAAATAATTTTAATTCCATTTAGCTCTTATCACCTGGGTAAGAGGCATATACTTTCTCTTTGTGTAATAGATGAAAGCATATTGGGAAAGCTGGGATGACTTAAGATAGATATTCATTATTACTTGGTATGAAGTTTTAATGTGAATTATTTTATTATCACTATTAAATTTTAATTTGAATCATAAAACTTTAAGCCAGAAGGTAACTTGAAGTAATCAATACTAAACTCCCAATTGTGGCCTTGTGAAAAATCCAGTGATCTCAAAGTTCTTCCTTCTAAATATTCAAATCCAAATTTCTGAATGGGATGGGATGCATTGCAGATGTGGTCAGAAAGGACACAGTCCAGAAACTGGAAGCAAGATTTTTTTTTTAAGATTTTGTTTATTTATTTGACAGAGATCACAAGTAGGCAGAGAGGCAGGCAGAGAGAGAGAGAGAGAGAGAGAGAGAAGCAGGCTCCCTGCAGAGCAGAGAGCCCAATGTGGGGCTCAATCCCAGGACCCTGGGATCATGACCGGAGCCGAAGGCAGAGGCTTTAACCCACTGAGCCATCCAGGCACCCCTGGAAGCAAGATTTTAATCCCAGTGAGTTGTCTCAGCAAAATAGTGAAATGTGTGACTGAATTCAAGTACATGAAAGGAAGCTGAAGAGAAAAATTAAGTGGACATTTAGCTAAATATGCAAAAAATTAAACAAATAAGTCAACAAAAAACTTGACCAAAAAACTCAAACAGCTCAAATTCAAGAAATGGATGGTGATCATTAGTGCAGAATGTATTCAGAAAAAAAAAAAAAAAAGAAGAAGAAGAAAAAAAAGAACACATAATTCCAGAATATTCTGGGAAACAACAATTTTGCCAACAATTTTGAGGAACTTTGAGGACTTGAGGTATTTGAAGTTTGCTTTGGAGAGTTGCCTGATGTAGCGGTGGTCCTGGAGTCAATTGGATGGGGTTGGGTAAGGGGAACACTTTTATTGACAATTATTAGGCATGCTGTTCTTAAGTGCTACAGTTTGAATTTCTCTCCATATACTTTCTAGTTGCTGTTTTTAAATCTGTGAAATTGAGAGTTTAGTATGGACTATTTTAAGTTACCATTATTTTATTTCATACCTAATATTTTGTCTTTAGTAAGACCCAATCGACTTGTCTTCATTGTAAAACAGAATTCTTATAATGCCGGTGTCTTTTAATGCCAAAAAAAAAAAAAAATCTTGTTCATCTATTTTTGTGTTGTTTCTTGTAAATGCTCTTACTTTATCAGGGCTATCTTCACTCTGCCAACTAAATTTTCAATTTTGGTTTATTTTGTAATGATCTAGATAGCCTCATCTCTAAAAGCACTGGAATAGACAGAAATGTAGTTATCTTTTGGTACCAAAATTCTGTATAACTTTGCCTGTTACTTCTTTTCTAAATGTTATTCTCCCTCTGGTTCACTCAGATTTTTTTTTTTTACCATAAATAAAAATGTCCACATTTTAGTTTTAGTTTTTAACCTGCAATTGACTAGTCTTTTACTCTTACAGAGATTATTATTAAATATATACAAGTGTGTTTTTTTAATTACTTGTATCATTTTGTATATGAAAATAACTAAATCATTCCTCAGGTACTGAGGAAGTGTTCTGTAGTTTGAATTTGCAATATATTGTGAAACACTGGGTTGTCAGGAAGAAAAGATACCTCAGGCTTTAAGTTGCTCTTATGTAAAAATAAATGGGAAGTAAAGATGTTCTTGGAAGTAGAATTCTACTTTTCCTTTCCATTTACTATATATTTAAGATCAATTACATCTCTCTGGCAAAACAGGAAACTAATATGATCTCACCTTGCCTCTATTTACCCTGAGTTACCCATGAAACTATTCAAAACTGAACACAGATCATTCTTACACACTCTTTCTTGATAGAAGTAAGAGGCATGATGATAAAATACTGTGCATTAGTTGAATATCTTTGTGTTCAGATGTTTGGTATCTTGTTCAGTCCCTTTCAGAAAGATTGAGCTACCTGGTGGTTGTTCCATACAGCCTAAATCAATGGCAAGCCATTTACCAAATGATATCCAAGAAGAACTACAGATTAAAAGTAGGGTAAGATGAGAATAAGTGTCCAACAAGATACCAAAAAAAAAAAAAAAACAAAAAAAAACAGGAAGATCTTAAGCGCAAATATTCATAGCCTCAGAATCAATGGGACAGGGAGGTAAAAAAGCTACCCCCCCCTCCCCCGGCCAAAAAAAAGGTGGAACAAGACAGCTAAGTGGAAAACACTTTGTCCTTTTGTGATGATTCAACTTCTTTAAAGTCTTAGTGTAAAACAGACAATTACAGAGAAATTAGAGATATTAAACTAGAATGCATGTGTATATGTCTTAATTTGGGTAAGTGTCAAATATAAGCCCATTCAAACATTCCACAAGCATTTATTACAGGTTGTTAAGTAAGTGCTGCTTACTTGAAATCATATATATATTTAAGTATATTGAAAACTGATTAAATTCTATTTATTCTCATTTTTGTTTCTTGGAAACATCTATAGAAAATAATAAATTTGAGAATTTCTATGTAATGCATTTTTAATAAGAATCTATTGCTACTGCCATAAAACCCAAATAGATTTCATGAATAAATGTATTCAAATTTTTTGCCTGTGTAAATTAATAGGTACAACCAATAGCTGAATAAACCAGGTTACATTCAGAGAGTAGTAATCTGCTTCGAAATTGTGAACATGTGGCAATAATTCCTTTACTTCTTTTAACTGTCCAACATTTTCTTCCAAGAGGAAATTATGGAAAGGTCACCACTGTTTGTGGATTAAACATAAAATTTTACTACTATCCTGTAGTAAATCCAACAGAGTGCTCACAAGTTAATTAAAATATGTATCCCCTTGGCTATTATTAAATCACCTGTGCACACTATAGGTATAAAATAGTCTTATTTTATATGTGTGATTGATAAAATGTGTTTTTACTATGTGATTGATAAGAACTGGTGGAGTCAGGGAGGAAGCAACCAATACTATGTATATATTTGGCATTTAAATTATATTTGGATTTTTTTTATTTGTGGGAAATTAAGCTTACTGCTATAGGTGTAAAAAAGATTATGAATGAACTCAAACTTTTTAAAAAAATATGAACAAATTCAAAATATTTCTTGGGGTTAATGAGTAATTTTCTAATAAGCCCATCTCTCTTGCATCTTTTTTTTTTTTTTTTTTTGAAAGGCAGACTGTAACGTGCAGCACCTCATCTGGATGTTTCTGGAGTCCTGGAACCTTGACTACCCTAAGTTCTCCTAAAAATGGACCTTGAGAGCTTGTTTGGAAGTTCTTGCAGGTGAGCACAGCTACTCATATACCCTTGACTGAAGAATGGTCCTCTCCTCTATAGGGGAAGGTCATCCTCTTCAACCAAGAGAGGAAAGGGACACCTGTCTACCCAGCCAGATTAGCCGAATCAACCCTGGCGATCAATGGGGTGACAGATGTCACAGCTAGATTGCCCTCACATCCTCCCTTACATCTTTTAAGTTACTCCGCAAGTATTTAGTGACACAGGATATTGGTAGAGCTGTGGTGAGGGAAATTTGGGGTGAAGAAAAGATAATTGACCTACTACTTGAAGGAAGAGTTTAAGAAATAAAAATGGAAGGAAAAGCCTCTAATGGCTCTAATGAGATATAACAACATGTGTAAAGACCATAGATGGAGAAAAAAAATTAGATGGAGAAGAAAAACATAGATGGAGAAAAATATCCTATTAAGGATATACAATTCCTTAACATATTTTCCTTCAAATGCTAAACAATTTAAAAGTGTATTTAAAGAAAACCTTTCCCTGATTCCCTGCCAAATATGAAAAATAACGGTCAAATACAGTGCCCCATATTGTGGGAAATTCTTTATAGAAATTCCTATTTAATAGGTACCAGTGATTTCACAACTGTATCTATATGTTTCTTCTTCTTAGTGGGATTATTAATAATTATAGTAATAAGCATTTTAATGGATTTATTATAGTACCACTTAACAGTTATACTATTTACTATACATTCACTATAATAACTTATATTATTACTACTATTACTCATATAAATTTTTAACATTCATGATTTTTATATAGTCTTTAAAAAATAATTGACATTCTGATATTTCTGTAATCTTCATGGTTAGTATGTTAATGATTAAAAACTATTAATTGCATATAATCATTTTCTAAACCATTCTACTTTCAAATTATTATTGATAATGTTTTTGTGAGTGCTTTGATTTACAGCTCTTTTTAAAATTAGTTGTTCAAAATCAATCTCCAGGAATCCTGAAATTACTAGTTCAAAGGCATGAATATATTTATGGATTTGGCTAATTATTTCCAGTTTCCATCAAATTATCATATATAATTACACCATACAAAATTTTTATAACTTGTCACATTCTTTTGTGCCATTCCTTCCTACCATTATTTGGGTGAAATTCTGCTCAAATTTGTCTCTGATTTATACATAAATATTGTTGAGAAAATTAAATCCAAGTTGTAGAACTCCAAAAGGAGTATACATAGAAATGGAAATTATAGTTATTATAACATGCAGTTAAATGATACTTTTCATGGGAAAATAATCATCTTTTGGAGGAGGAACTATTTCTTTTTTTTTTTAAGATTTTTATTGATTTATTTGACACAGAGAGAGAAAGAGAGAGGGGAACACAGCAGGGGGGACGGAGGCAGAAGGAGAGGGAGAAGCAGGCTCACTGAGCAGGGAGCCTAATGCAGGTCCTGATCCTATAACCCTGAGATCATGACCTGGGCCAAAGGTAGATGCTAAAAGACTGAACTGCCCCTGGAGGAGGAACTAATTTGATAGATTTTTATGGGTATGATAGTCTCCTGAGAATGTAATGATTGGGCTGGGAGAGATAAAGAGATAATCCTGTTTCAGTAAAGTAGAAGAACCTGTAGCTTCTAGGGCCAGAGGAGGAAAGAATGACATTAAGAAGGTCAATGAGATAATTCTACCACATGAGTTTACTTGAGGACCTGAAAATTAAATCAGTGTAAACTTCTATAATGTCTCCCATTAATTGTGCTGATGTTGCCCTCTTAAAAACAAACATATCTTTATGTGAGGGGCTGAATTATCAACTAAGAATTAATCTCTAATGCTATTTGGCCTATGATGTCATACATCTTCCCCTTTTATCAAACACACCCTTTTATCAAAATACCAATAAGAGGATATTCAGAGACCATTAAAAAACATGCATTTTAGGGAAATCAAATGCCTGCAAGCATCAGAGTTCCAAATAAAAGTACAAGCCTGGCCAAATATGAGAAAAGAAATATTAACTCTTTGACAAATAGAAAGACATATTAATTCCAAATGTTAAAGCAAAGTGCTGGCCCCAAAATGTCTATCTACTGACCACTCTTGACCCAAGAGCCCGCTGTTTCTGCCTTTGTAACACTTGAAAAATAAATATATATATAATTATAATAGAATATTATTTTGTCAATATTTAAATTTTATACTTCTACCACTGTGAATAGTAGTGATAGTATGATAGAAACATAAATCTCCATGAGATATTCTAAACACTTATTGTGAAAAAAACATTATAATTGTTCATTATTTATAAGCCTGTACAAACACAGCCATCAACATGCATTTTATTTATTTATTTATTTATTTTTGTTTATTTATTTGACAGACAGAGATCACAAGTAGGCAGAGAGGCAGGCAGAGAGAGGAAGGGAAGCAGGCTCCCTGCTGAGCAGAGAGCCTGATGTGGGGCTTGGTCCCAGGATCCTGGGATCATGACCTGAGCCAAAGGCAGAGGCTTTAATCCACTGAGCCACCCAGGCACCCCTCAACATGCATTTTAAACTATGAATATTGTACATGAAGTTTGGTATTTATGGTAAATTATATTTCCATTTAGTTTGTAACTAAGTTTGTGCTTAAGTGTGAATATATATTATTTTGGTATTTGTTTGTAGACTTCTATAGTGATTAGAAGCACTCTTATTTTTAGAGATACTAATTTTATAATATATGCAAAAGATATTAGATATTATGCTAATTGAAATGCCAATTAGTAGACATTGCTTTATGGCCAACTGTCAATTTCGTTTTTTTAGTGCCATGTGCTACTAGCAGCATTACATTATTTACTATTTATTGATTGTGCATTTTATTTTCTAAGCTTGTAAACTAGAATTGCCTTCTTTAGAGAGTTAATTTCAATTATCTCAGTGGTTGATCTACCAGAAAATATCTCCAGTCAACTCTGACATTCAAAATATGTTCGAAATTTTCTAGAAAGGTAGTTACATTGCTGAATGGTCAAACTATTCTTTAGGAACCAAATCTCTTGCATCTAAAATAAACTGGTACACGACTAGAAAGGGGGTTTATAAGCTAGTCTCCACCAGCTAATAATATCCAGCATCCAAACCTCTATAATTTGCCATCAAGCATGTTTACAACTAATCAATTCAATTACTTTCCAGACATTGATGTTGCTGACTAAAGTGTGGAAAACAAAACAAATCAACGCTGGGTTAGTAACTTCACTCAAAATCCTTTAGTATAAACTTTTACATTTAAAGGACTTTGAGTAACTTTTACATCTGAGGACATTGAGTGAGGTGTAACACATATTTTCCTAATCAGCTTCATCAGTCAAATAGAATGCAGAAAAAAAAAAAAATAGTGAGGGATTGTCCTTACCTAAAGAATACCATTTTTAAAAAATTCTTGGATGTACATCTATCTTTTTATCTGGAAAAGAAAGATATCTGTGCTATATGTGATTAGGTAAGCCAGTGAAAGAATTGATTTCCCATGATTAGATAAAATAAGTTCACCTCATTTTTCTTGTTACTTTCCTCCCACTATTGTTTTCTATATACTGTCATTAATATTGCACAAATAACACCCTTTTTTTACTACTAGTATGTAATCTTTAATATACCTCCAAAGAAGTAATATTTATTTATGTATTCAATTAACAAAGCTCTTACATCACAAGAGCAATGGGTATTTTAAGAGACATAGCATTTATAACTGAAAGCTCACTGATTATTGCTTTTATTTTATTTTTATTTTGACTTGGCCATATTCTGCCAGGCTAGCTGGAGAGAGAGAGACAGAGAAACTGAGACAGAGAGAGAAAGAGAGATGAAAGAGAGAGGCTGAGAGAATGAGAAAAAGAAAGAGGCAAACATTTAAAATCGAGTGATTCTTGATATGGAACACTGATATTTGAAATGCTTTAAATGATGTTTGGAAATTTGAATCAAAACATTCCTCAGAAAAAGACATACAAAATCTTAGGCCAGATAGATAGATAGATAGATGAGACAGACAGACCAAGAGTAATTTTAAAAGTCCTATAAATGCCTTCTTTATTTCTTTTCTCACAATGTTCCCAGGAAATGGTATTATTTCCTTTTTTCATTTGTTTAACATTAAAAATAATTTAGAATTATTTTCTTTGTACTTCACACATACTTATAAGTGCTTGCATTCCAAAGAGAAAAACACTGATTTTCTTTTATGTTAAAAAGTTTTTATGCTATTTGGAACTGGCAATCAGTTGATCTGTGTAAAGGATAATGACTACTATCATCAGATATACTATGTAGCATCTTCAATATATCTTATATTATTTCCCCATGTTACCAGTGCAGGAAGAAGATTTTAGTGTTGCTTTTCTATCTACTATATTTATTAGTAGTAGTAGATTTGCATAATTTGTTGAGCTTTTAAAATAGCAAGTTCAGGGAATCTACCACTTTGAAGTTCATAATAATCTCTCTAAATCATTCATGTTTAATTTGGTGTTAAACAATCCATACATAAATCTAGTAAGAATAAATTAATGATGCAATAAGTCCTATTTGAAACATATCTTAGTATTCTGTGTACACTTTATGTTTCACTCCATGAGATTAATTTATCAAAACACAAGACTTCCCACTGAATCATTTACACAATTAGTCAAACATTAAAAAGCTTCATGTAATAATAGCCAATTATACTGTTATTTTGTTTAACTCTTAACTAATTTATTTCACACTCCCAGCTATGATTTAAGATAGTTTGTTCTAATAGTTTTACTCTGTGGCATATATCTAGTAAATCACCACAAATCCATGTTAGAAGTAGAAACCACCAAGGATTAGTAGATTGCTGCCTACTCACATGCCAGCCTTCATTACCCACGTTATGATGGGGAACCATTAGTAAATCGGAAAGTTACTTTTATTCAGAGAGGATTTCATAGATAGGCAAAAATAACAAGGCAGAACTAAATTATCCACAGAAAATCTGGTGGTCTATGAAGAAATGCCCCCAACCAATTAATAAGAAAATAATAATACAAAGTCAAAATTTTATACTCAATTAAACATAAACTTACAGATATTAAAATTCTTAAAACTTTTGACTTAATAGACTGGATTGGAAAGAAAATACAATGTACCCAAACAGAAAATATATAATACTGAATGGTGTCAATGTCAACTTTTTCCAAATCTATAGGTGTAATTTAGTTCCAAATACAAATAGTCAGTGTTTGTAAGTTTTGCATGTACTTGAAAAATTGGTTTATAATAGAGAACTTAGAATGAGACCCACACAAATATAGTCAAGTAATCTTTGACAAAGGAGTAAAGGCAATTCAATGGAGAGAAGATAACCTTTTTAACAGTGCCACTCAAACAACTGGGCATCCTCATGCAAGATAATTAATCTAGACACATAATTTATATCCTTCATAAAAATTAACCCCAAATTGATCATTGACCTGAATGTAAAACATAAGAACATGAACGTCCTACAACATAGAACAGAAAATCTAGATGACTTAGGTTTGACAATAAGTTTTTAGATGAAACACCAAAAACATGTCCCATGAAAGAAAATACTGATATTAGACTTTGTTAAAATGAAAACTTGCTGCTCTGTGAAAAATACTGTAAAGATAACTCATCAACGAGAAGAAAATATTTGCTAAACCCATACCTGATAAAGGACTTGCATATAAAGTCCTTTCATGTAAAGTAATGCAACAATAAGAAAATAACACAACTTAAATTAACTGATCTGAACAGGCATCTTAGCAAAGATATACGGATGGCAAATAAGTATATGAAAAGATGCTCAACTTTATATGTAATTAGGGAATTGAAACTTAAAACAATAATAAGAAAGCATGATACGCTTGTTAAAATGGCTAAAAGTAAAAAATACTGATAATACCAAATGCTGGCAAGCATGTGAAGCAATAGGAACATTCATTCATTGGTGGTGGTAATGCAAAATGGTGTCACCATTTTGGATGAGTTCAGCAGTATCTTACAAAGCTAAACAGAATCTCACCATATGATCCAGGTATCACACGCTTAGGTATTTACCCAAATGAGCTGAAAATTCATGTTCACACTGAAACCTGCACATAACTATTTATACAGCCTTGTTCACAATTGCCAAAACTTGGAAGTAAACAAAATGCCCTTGAACAGATGAGTGGATAAAAAATTTTTGATACATCCATTCCATGGCATCTTATCTAATGATAGAATTAAGTATGTCATTAACCTATGAAAAGACATAAAGAAAACCAAATGCATATTATTAAGCGAAATGAGCCAATCCAAAAAAACAACATACTGTATGATATGATTACACCTATATGGCATTCTGGAAAATGGAGACAGTAAAAAGATCTGTGGTGTTGGGATTGGAAAAGAAAGAGGGAGGGATGAGTAGACAGAGTAGAGAAGATTTTTAGGACAGTAAAACTATTTAGGATAATCTAATGATGGAAACATGGCATTATATATTTGTCAAAGCCCATAGAATGTGAAATACATACAGGATATCATAATGTACACTATGGGCTTTTGTTAGTAGTAATGAATAAATATCAGTTTAATTCAGCTATGAGTAACAACTGTAACATATGTACTACACTAATGGAAGATGTTAAAAATAAGGAAAACTGTGTGGAGTGGGGGATATATGGGAACTCTCTGTATTTTCTGATCAATTTTTCTATAAACATAAAACTGCCCTAAGAAAAAAATCCAATTAAAAAATTCTAAAAAAAAAGGAAGGTAAAAACAATTCTAGTTCTTTACTCTCAGTTCATGCCCATTTTATTACTTACATTGTTCAAGCATTTAAAGTACACTTTTTGCCTATTTCATGTCAGAACCAGTGGTATTCTTATTAAATATCATTACATTTGCATTTTTGCCTTTATGTTTTTAACAGTGATTAAAAGTTTAGCTGTATTGATTTTTATATTATATTCTCTGCAATAGTTTATCTTATAACCTCATTTAACAAGCTCTTAGGGTTTTTAATAACAAAAAAAATCTAAAAATTAATATAAACTAATTATTTTTCTTTTAATTTATTCAGAACCACCCCCTCCAAGGTGCTTCCTTTAATGTGCCTGAATATGTGTTCAAATTTACAAATGCTTACAAGGTACAGGATACTCAAACATAACCTATTATTATGGAATCACATTTAGACTCGTCAAGTTGCAGAATCTGACCAAAACATATACTATATGTTGGCTAATTGAATTTAAATTAAAAAAAATCATTAACTTGAAGTTATCTTCAATATATGAAAAGAATTTCTCAAATATCTCTAGAAATCATGAGAATTCCTTCTTTAGCTATTATGTATTATTTAAACCAAGATATATATACACATATTGCTGCAAAACAAATGATCACAAACATAGGGGTTTGAAACAACACGCATATTACTTTACAGTTTCTGGGACAGGTCTGAACACAGCTTAGCTGTGCCCTCTGCTCAAGGTCTTGCAAGACTGCAATCAAGGTGTTGGCATTTGTGGTCTAGGGATTTGCCTAGGCATAAATCATCTGCCAAGCTCCCACAGGTTGTTGGCAGAATCGATGTCCTAGTGATTATAGGAATTAGGTTCCCATTTTCTTGCTGGAATTTGGCTGATGGCCACATTTCAGTCTCACAGGCCGCCAGCAGTGACTCATGAGTTCACAACCTGGCTGTTTGTTTCTTCAAGACCAGCAGGAGACTCTCTCTCTCTAGTCTGCTAAGCAGAGTCATATGTCAGGAAACATAACTAAAGCAGTGATATTCTGTCATCTTTGTCATTTAACATACCCTTGTCAAGTAACCCTAGACTGCATCAGACCACATGCAATTTAAAAGACTGTATTTTAGTTTCTTTATATGGTAATTTTACTATCCTTTTGTTTTTTGTAATTCTACTTTTGTCAAGTGACATACAATTGCAAAAAATTGATTTATTTTGTTTTACTGATACATAAAATTGTTCTTTTTTGTTATAAGGCTTTTCATGTTCAAGCCTTAGTTGTCTACTACTAAACTGATAACCTGGGATTTATTTAAGTTCATATAGGTCTTATATGTTCCCTTATTTGTTCTTTTTTTAAAAATTTGCCTTTGTTTCCTTAAGCATGTTCTTTTTGTTTTGTGTTGTTTTTTTAAATCATTTTTTAAATAAAATTATATATATTTAAAATATGCATGATGTTTTGATATACATTTATATACTGAAATGAAAATGTTAAAAATAGAACTAACATATGATCCAGCAATCCTTCTTCTATGTATATATCCAAAATAAATGAAATCAGTATTTCAAAGAGATATCTATGCTCCTATGTTCATTGCAGTATTATTTACAATGACCAAGATATGGAAGTACCTCTAGTGTCTGCCAATGGATAAAGGGACAAAGGAATTTTGATACACACACACACACACACACACACACACACTGGAATATTATTCAGCCCTTAAAAAGAGGGAGATACCATCATTTGCCACAAGATGGATGTACCTGAAGGACATTATGTTAAGTGAAAAAAAAAGCCAGACACAGAAAGAAAAATGTTACATGATCTCACTCCTGTAGCATCTAGAGATATTGAATACACAGAAGCAGAAAGTAGAATAGTGGTTAACAGAGTCAGGGAGGTGGGGAAAATTGGGAGATGTTACTCAAAGGGTACAAGTTATATAGAATAAATAAGTTCTAGAGCTCTGTACAGTAGTCAATACTACTGCACTGTAGACTGGAATTTGCTAAGATGGTAGACTTCAGGGGCTCTCTCTTGCTCTCTCTCTCACATACACACACAAACACATGGCAACTGCATGAAGAGATGAATGTGTTAATTAAGTATGTTCCTTTTATACAATAGTCACATTGCATTTTTAAAATTTAATTGAAATGAGTGTCTCTGTGCTTGATTGATCCTTGATTGATCCAGCAATCTTGATTGATTTCTTTTTTTTTTTTTTTTAATTTAAGAGGGAGAGAGAGAGAGTGAGCACAGGCAGACAGAGTGGCAGGCAGAGGCAGAGGGAGAAGCAGGCTCCCTGCCAAGCAAGGAGCCCGATGTGGGACTCGATCCCAGGACACTGGGATCATGACCTGAGCCGAAGGCAGCCGCTTAGCCAACTGAGCCACCCAGGCGTCCCTCTTGATTGATTTCTGACCTTTAGGATGTCATCTCCAAGTAGTGTTCCATTCCTACCTCACTCCATCCTTCTCTTCCCATCATGTCACCGTCTACTTTTATTTCCTATATTGCTTATTTGGTTAATAATGTAGAAGAAGTTACTGTATAGGGATGACCTATTAATCACTGTTAAGCAATTTATACTTCCAACTCACCACAGTTTTTGAACAAGAGAGAGGAAATTTTCATTTTACTCAAAACTGTCATTCACAAAAGGTTTAAGAATTTTTGGATTCTCTTAAACTACAAAGTTGTTTGTTGGGTTTTTTTCCCTTTTTATTTTGTGCAATGGAATATTATATAGTTTTTTTTATTTTAATTTTTTTTTTTAAAGATTTTATTTATTTATTTGAGAGAGAGGCAGTGAGAGAGCATGAGCGAGGAGAAGGTCAGAGGGAGAAGCAGACTCCCCGTGGAGCTGGGAGCCTGATGTGGGACTTGATCCCAGGTCTCTGGGATTATGACCTGAGCCGAAGGCAGTCGTCCAACCAACTGAGCCACCCAGGCGTCCCGGAATATTATATAGCTTTAAAAAAGGATGAGATATTGACATTTGTGACAACATGAATGGACTTAGAGAGTATTATGCTAGATTAAAAAAAGACTGAGAAAGATAAATACCATTAGATTTTACTCATATGTAGAATCTAAAAAACAACAAATTAATAAGCACACAAAAAGCAAATTAGTCCTATACATAGAATGAACTGATGTCTGCCAGAGGAAAGTGGGGTGGGGATGGGCAAAAAAGTGATGGAATGAATAAGTCACAGGAATAAAAGTCACACCATAAATAATATAGTCAATGATATTACAATAGCACTGTATCTTCTCAGATGGTAACTATACTTATGGTGAACATAGTATAATGCATACTGTTGAGTCACTATGTTATACACCTGAAACTAATGTAACATTGTGTGTCAAGTATACTTAAATTTTAAAATAAATAAATAAATAAATAAATAAAAGAACCTCTGGATTCCTATTTCTAACGTTAGGATTTTATAAATTTATGGAATTAATATAATTTTATCTGCATGTTTTTTCTTTATCCTTAAAAAGATTTCTATTTTCTCACAATTACCTTAAATTACTTTGTCTATCATACTGTCATTTTCAAATAATTTATGCTGGAATTCACTAGGGAGAAATCTGAGTAGATCAGCAATTTCAACATGTTTCTAACATAATGTCCTCTTAGCTACCTGGAGCTTAATTTTTAAAAATACTCATTTACATTTCTTCTGATTATATTCTTTCCCTTAAAAAATGTATTACCTGAACATATGAACATATTAAAACAGAATTTTTATTTTTTGACGAGATTCTTGGCATGATATATCCATCATTTTTCTTCATCAGCATAAAACAAAAATACAAATAAAACAGAACATTAAAGTTCTCTTTTTTAACCAGGGCTCACCTTACCTTTAGCTTTTGCTTCTGGATTATACACTTTTGAGGATTAGCCCTGATTCAGAGTTAAAGCTAGAAAACTAGTCAGGTAAGGAAGTGAGGAGGAAACTGGCACTGTGTTCATAATTTTGTTACCCATATAAATTCCCCTGAATGGGTGAACCCTTAAAGGTCAGGGCTAAGTATCAAGACTTTGATGTCTATGGTCAATAGTACAACGTCCCCCACCATCCCAAAGATAGCCTGGCCTTAATACCCAGAATACCTGTGGATATCTGCCATTGAACAGCAAAGCTGAAGTAAGTCTGCATATGCAAATAAGTTTGCTAATCAGCCGATATTATGAAAGGAAGATAAGCCTCAATTATCCAAGTAGGCCCAGTGTAATTGTAAGGGTCCTAAAAAGATCTAGAGGAAGCTGTGACTCGGAAGAACCAGTGAGGGTGCGATGTGAGGACTTAGCCCACGGTTTCTGGCTGTAAAAATGGAGGAATGGGGTCACAAGACAAGAAATACAGGCATCCTCTAGAAACTGGAAAAAGGTATCCAGCATAGTGGATGAAATAGGGTCATTCTCTGCAGCCTGCCTCAATGAAAGCAGCCCTACTCTACTGATCATCTGATTTAAGCCAAGCAATACCTACTCTGACCTCTGACCTCCAGAACCGAAAGGTGATAGATTTGCTCTTGTTGGAAGCAACAGAGCTGCAATTAATAGTAGAAATTAGTGTAAAAAAAAAAAAAAAAGTAGTAGAAAGTGGAAATTAATTCACTGTCTTATTGAACAGGGACCGAGTTCTCAGGTCTGCTGCTAAGTAACTTAGTGACAGGGGGCATGATTCCTAAAGTCTCTGTGTTTGAGTTTCTTCAAATACTAAATAAAGATAATAATGTCTTCTTTCAGAAGTGTCATTTTAAATGAGATTAAATATGAAATCCATCTGTCAAATGATACAGTAAGCACTTTTTACAAGTAAGCTATTGCTTGTCTTCATTTTTATTGAAAATTAGGAAGCATAACCGGTCTTGAATCTGTTGGTGAACCTCAGTGCTTGAGGACCCGGCTTGTGGAGTGCAGTTTTCCTTTCTGCTTTATAGATCCCTTATGAGCTGAGTTTTAATAACTACCAGATTCTTCAATAGTTGCCTGAAGAAATCAACTCTCTGGACATGGTGCATGTCCCAATGCTCTAATCACATTTGTCTTGATTTGTTCCTGGAATTCCTCTTGGCCTCTCTTTATTGCATATCCCGAATACTTGCTTTCTTCTATTTGCTTTTCTGACTGTTTTTAACCCTAGGTCTTGTTCCGTAATTTACTACAGCCAATGATTCGGATTAATTTATTCTCATTCCTAACCCATTTCCAGCCTAACTGCTGCTTACTCTACTCTCCCAGTTCTGGGCTTTGTACCTGCATGATCTATTACTTCTTACATGTATTAAATGATGTATTACTTCTTACACTCTATCTTTGTGTGTGTGTGAAGGGAAAAAAACGAATATGAAAATAACACAATTAGTGATCTTTAAAAAGAAACATTTTAAATGTTTAACAATAGTATCATAATTCAAAGGTATGTTGCCAAGCCTTAAAATTGCATCAAAACTCTGAAGATGAACTTTAGTAGAAAGGATAAAAATATTATAGATTTCATAATTTTAACAGTATAATAACAGGAAAAGGGGATTTTCTAATAGAATACTTCTACAGTATATATGCTAGCATATGTAAAATTTTGGAAAGGCAAAAATATGTATATGTATATGAAGGGATTTTTTTCCCTTTCTGGCTTACGTATTTCCACATAGGTAAATATTTTACTTATCTTTGGTGAGGAAACAAAGTTAAAGAAAAAAAATATTTACCCAAGAGCTTACTGAAAAGTTTTAATGACTGAGTTGTTTGCTTAAAATTGCCATATCTACATTTAAGCCTGAGGTTTTAAATGTTCATAAACCTACAAAACCTAATTAGATACACTAGGTCACTCAAAATGACATTTTTCCTATAAATATCCCATGGCTCAGTCGTACAAATCTGTCAACTCTTGTGAAAATGTATCAATGTAATGTCTATATTCTTTTATGTGCTTTTTATTTCTATTTAACAGTATGTGAATTTGCTTCCATTTATACTTTTTTTAGTTACTAAATAAAGAGTTCTGTAATTTTTTTTAGTTTTCCTATAAAAAATTCTGCAAAAATGTTCTCTAAATATGAAGGCTCAACATGAACAAAATTAAGAAATAGTAATCAAAGGGAGTATTTCACATTTGGTGGCACAATATACTTAACTTACAGTACATTAATATACATTTCAAACGGTAATGCAAAGTTTGCACACTGATGGTTCACAGGTCAGTTCTGGCATATAGATATGGCTTAACCATTTAAAAACCAGCTGATTTGTTAGCTTTATTATTTTTTTAAAGGGGGACATCTCACAAGTATCTATATTGGTGGTGGTTTTCGTTTTTGTTGTTGTTGTAAATCCTAGAGACTCATCTTTCCTCACATACTGATAACTCACCCTAAGGGAGGATGATCCTTCTATGTGGGTCAAGTACTCTGGTCACTTTTCCTGCCACTCCCCTCATATTATAGAACTCTTCTTTCTTCCCTATGTATTTCTTGCTTGGCCAAATACTTAGTAGACTAAATTAATTTATAAGAAATGGTTCTGGAAGTATTCCAGACTTAATAGTATCTACTACAAATAAGAAAAAAAACATGCAATGACTTACACAGACATAGCTTTACCCTGTCGAATGATCAAGATGATCTAGTCCTAGCCCTTAAAATAAGTTTTTCCTGCACTGTCCACAGTTTCGCCTCATTCAGTCAAATCAGTTGTCAGCGCTCTGTACAGATGGTATTGACTTTAAATGTTCTACACAAAATCATTTTCTAGATCAGTTGTAAGTATAAAAAACCAATTCAAATATAATCAGTTTTTAATACAATTTTTAAAAGATTTATTTATTTGAGAGAGAGAGACAGAAAGAGAGTGAAGGAGAGGGGCAGAGGAAGACAGAGTGTTTTAAGCAGACTTCACACTGAGCAGAGCCTCATGCAGAGCTGGATCTTATGACCCTGAAATCACAACCTGAGCCCAAACCAAGAGTCCATCACTTAAGCAGCTGGGCCAGCCAGGCACCCCAATACAATTTAAAAAAGAAAAAGGAAAAATTCTATAGATAAAATGATGTGGGGAATTTTTGTGATTATTCATTTTTACAGGCTCTCAAACAATTTTCTAATGTCTTACCAAGATATTTTTTCTTATTAGGAAAATTGCTCCTTCATTGTCCCTTACTTCAACTTCAACTTCAACTTCAAATACATTTTTAATGCACAGGAAAGGTATGATTACTGAACTATCAATCTAACATCATTCCGGAAATAAGGCCTGACTCAAGGCAGCAGAACTACTACTTGTCCTTCAGTTTCCAAATTTTCTCCTTTGCACTTTAGTAAGAGAACACCAGTTTTAGCTGAATACCTGACTGCCAGAAAGCTGACCACATTTCCCAGTCTTTCTTCCAGCTAATTACAGTCATGATGTTAGACTGCTCCCAAGGATTAGGAGCAAAGACAATAGTTCTAACTTCCAAATCATATCTTTAAAGTGATGGTGAGTCTCTCCACTTTCGCCCTTCTCAATCTTGTATTTACAGAACGGTACACATGTCAAAGTATTCAGCTTGATGAAAACTCACAAATGGAGCACTCCCATGTAAGCAGCCATCAGATCAAGTAACAGAATATATAATCATTCTGGAAACCTCTTTCATGTTCCCTTCCATTTCCTGTTTACCACCCCCTCCACTCCCTCATCCAGGATAATTCTATCCTGACTTCTGGCAGCATAGACTAGTTTTAGTTGTTTTTTCTAAACTTTATATAATGAGATCATATGGTAATATATTTTTTGTTTGTCCATCATCTTTTGCTCATCACTATGTTTCTCATATTAAAACTTATTTTTGTCAAACTTGAAGTTCATTTTTATTGCTGTACAGAATCTCATTGTGTGAATATACTAAAATTTGGGATATGTATATATTTATATTATATGTGTAAAATGTGCTAATATATTATTTATATATGTGTATATATTCCATATAATAGAATATTCTGTATGTATAACATTCTGTATAGATATATACATATATCTATAGATATATAATATATATATATATATTATATATCTATAGATATATAGATATATAGATATATAGATATATAATAGAATATTGCTATTATATACATATAGAATATATAAGCTATATATACATAATACATACATAAATATATAATATATATAATATTATATATTATAATACATATACACATTACATTAGAATATACAGAATATAGAATATGTATACATATATTCCAAAGCAGGTTACAATAGATGTGGAATAATAAAATTATCAATAGATTGTGGCTAATATTCAGAAAGAATATATGAATTCCAACTTTATTTTGGACGTGTTGAAACAGACTTAGTAATGAAATGTGATTTTATTTTTCTTATATACTACTAATAATTATAATAGCAATGCCACTTTCAGCATGCTGCAGTTTTTATAAAGGTGTTTAACATACATTAATTGTTAAAATATCTTTATGTGTGCTACAAGTAGAGCAGTTTTGCCAAATAAATAATAAGTCAAAATATGAGAACAATCTATTCTTTTTTTTAAAGATGATTTATTTATTTAGAGAGAGAGAAAGAGGGAGAGAGCAGGAGTAGGGAGGAGGGGCAGAAGGAGAGGCAGAAGCAGAGTCCCCTCTGAGCAGGGAGCCCAATGTGGGACTCAGTCCCATGACCCTGGGATTACAACCTCAGCCAAAGGCAGATGGTCAACTGACTGAGCCACCTGGGTTCCCCCAATCGATGAATTCTTAAGATATTCTTTGCCAGTGTTCACAGTAGATATTTCCATGTTAAAATATATGGAATTTACACGTTAATCTTACATATCTTTGAGGAAGGTATAATATAAAAGTATCTTATAAGGAGTGTCCAAAGGTAAATCATACTACCTTTTATAGCTTGGATTAACAGACACACAGACACACACATTGACACATACACAAATACAACAGAAAGTAGAAAGTAAAAATAGAAAATAAGAGATCACTAGGTATTGATTTAGGACAATAGTATAGTAGTACATTTCTGTATATTTCAAACTTATTTTAAATTCTAATATTTCTTTCCCATACTGATATTACAGTTCTTTATCATTTCTGCATCCTCAGCTACCCGTGATATAAATCCCAAAGTCTTTGGCCCTAAAATCCAAGTCTCTTTTCTTTCTCTGCCAAACTGAACTAGACAGAATCTTGCAACTTTTTTATACTTTATTTTCTTTAGTGCTAGTATCCTCTTAGATGTTAAGCTCAGATCCACAATCAATTCATTTCTTCAGCAAATATTTGTAGTTTCAAACTCTGCTAGATACTGGTACAATATGGAGATGAGAAAAGTGTTTCCTTCTCCTTTTTCAGATAATTTATTTCTGATTATCTTCTTTTATTAAAAAATTTTTTAAAATTTATTTATTTGTCAGAGAGAGAGGGAGAGAGCACAGGCAGACAGAGTGGCAGGCAGAGGCAGAGGGAGAAGCAGGCTCTCTGCCGAGCAAGGAGCTGGATGTGGGACTCGATCCCAGGAGGCTGGGATCATGACTTGAGCTGAAGGCAGCCGCTTAACCAACTGAGCCACCCAGGCATGCCGTTTTCTGATTATCTTCTAAAAAGCACCAGTGTTCTTGCCAGGGTGTTTACCATGATAAATTCTGACTCCATGGCAGAGGACAGAAACTGTGATGGTCGTGTATAGCAAATGATGGATGGAGTGTATAGCAAAGATTATGTTGGCTTAAGCCAATGAGAGATAAAGGAAACGAGAATTGTTCATTTTTCCCAATAGTGGGGTGTGAACTGGTGGCCTCAACTGATAGTTCAACTGTTCCTCAAAGCAGCTTTAGAGATTGGCTGTGTTTTTAACAATTAATGGATGTACATAATGCACACCAGAGATTAATGCACTCTAGCTAAGTCACCCCCAAAACCTGGCATGAGTATAGGAGTATGCTTTTCCCCTAATGCTGCAATAAAATATAATTCACTCAACTGAATTATTGAGTGAAAGCAGGAGGTTATCTGAGAAATTTAGCATTTTCAAAAACAGCCTGAACAACAAATATATTTATAAGAATAAATATAATAGCATACATTATAAAAATTCACAATTATTTAAAAATCAATTTGAGAATTTATTATAGTCAGCATGTCCTAGAGTTCCTTGATTTTTTAGCTATATCTTTCTTAAATGTGTTGCTTCATATATAATTTGAGGGGAATTGGGTATACTCTTCTAATTCTTACATAAACAACTTATTTTATAAAGAGTAAGAAGTATTAGAGATATAAAATAGTGGTTCAGTCCAAAATCCTCCCCTTAAAATAACTAAGTGAATCTTTTTGAACAAATCATTTAACTAGTTTAATTCTTTGCTATGAAATAAAGGATAAAAACTGCCTCTCAGAATGAGAAATATAAAATAGCATGTGATTACATTTTAGGTGTAACATATGCAGAAAGCTAGTTTATTTTTGCTTATTTATCTTTGCTTTCATACAATATATTTTGGGAGGATTCAATAAACAAAGCTGAAACATCACATTTTTAATTAAGGAAACATTTTCTGGAATGCAAACATAAAGATACAGATATATAGTTCCTATAAAGTAATTAAGAATGGAGTGTAATTCTGGTGATTAATGAAATATTCAAAATTTATTGAATGTCTATGATGCTAGGCAATGTGCTAGGCACTGATTTAAAATTCATCTTTATTTTTAATCACATATTTTATTCGACCTACAAAATTTATGGTAAGACACAAAAATGCCACTACATGATGTTAATGAAATAAAATGTTCAGCACAGTAATGAACCATTAATGGGGGCAAACCTGTTTTCTATTACACAGAAAATGTATGATACATTTATTCATCTTGATGAAAATGCTTACTATGAATTTACACATTTTCCTAACATCTGCAAATTCAGCAGTTATTACATGACATCCTTTAATTTACAAAAATGTCTATATATGACAATGAGATAAAATGGAAATTGTTCATTTTCAGGTAGTAGAGAGTATTTTTAATACTTACATGTCACTTGAAGTCATGTAATTACTGTATCCAGTGAATCATGATCTTTTACTAAGACATTTAGTATTTTGTATCTAAAAACAATTTTCAGAGAAACATATTTTTTGTTTTGCACTAAACCCTGCTTCTCTTACTGGCATAGACCAATTTCTTTAGAAAATAATGTATTCTGCGAGAGTGCATCATTTATAACAGAACAATTGTATTATTACAAAGCAATTGGATGAGGAATCTAGAAGTTCTTTTAAGATACATCATTAAGTAAAATCACAAAATTATTTTCAAAATACCATTTCTTCCTTTAAAATTTAACTTTAAAAACTAAATAAAGTCAAAAGAAATATAATAGATCTTTAAAAGTTTAACTGTTTTAACAATAAGAACATTAAAAAATTTATAGACTCTTAAAAAGCCTCCTGTCTACTAATGACCTAAGATATGCTATTATTTACTTATCCAGCAGTTTTAACTCTATCTCATATTGAATTTTTAACCTAATATCACTATAAAATTATTATCTGCCAAATTCCCCCAATTCAATATGTAAGTTCTATGCATTCATCTTCACTAACTCAGAAATAGTTATTGTTGGTTTCATAATATAATATCTCTCTCACTTAGTCTCCATGGTCTCTTTCTCATTTCTCTGTGCATGCTCTCCCTCAGTCTTTATGATGTCCTTTCTGTGGTTGGTTCTTCTACTTTTTTTAATTATAAATTATATACAATATCCTTCTAGGGTTTAAAAAAATAAATTAGTTAAATCATGAAGCCAATTTTGGTCATACTTTATAACAATTGCTTATTAATTTTTTAAGCAAAGGAATCTTTCCATATTATTTTATAAATATCCATTGTTTAATCCTCTTAACACCAGAACTTTAATATTCTTAGCAATAATTTACTAAAAAATCATGTATCTAGGTGAAAAATATTGAGTTGAAGTTGCAATCTTTAATGGTCTAAGGTTTTGCTGAAATTTTTCATTTTGAGGCCCCTTGAATGTTTTCATTCTTTTCTCATCTATTTCAATACCTCTGGAATCTTACTATTCTTTCCACTCTAAAAATTTCTATACATTTCCAATACATTTTAAGTAGTAAAAATTCATTAATAAAATAATGTACTAAAATGTCCTAAAATCAGTCCAATGATTTCAATATTAGTAATAACACTGATATTGGATCAGATCCAAAACTCCTATTCAAATACATTATGCAAATGCACTGGCTTCAAGCTACTGATTGCAAGTGATGGGGATAGTACACTCTCAACAATGAAAGTAGAGGTTTTGGGCCTTGGTTATAAACCAAGATTTGGTTATGTTATAATCTGTTGGCCCTAATCTCTTATTCCAACAAAAGAGAGGCTAGGGCTTCTTCTAATCATGAGTCTTAAAATATCAGAGTTGAGGGGACAGGGGTCCCATTTTCTGGTATGACACCTTGTACTGCCAGGTTCCTGTGTGATGTCTCAGGGCATCATATAGCTATTGTATTTTTTTATGTATGGTTATCTATTTTGGAATAGCTATCTCAAAACTCAGTGGCTTAACACTACAACCATTTATCCCACTCAGTGCATATAGAGAATTTAGGCTATTTTTCTGGTCACATTTGGGCTTATCCTATGCATCTGTAGTGTGCTGTCAAGGATCTACATGATTTAACCTAGAGGAGATTATCTCATGTATCTGGAGGTCAGAAGCTTTCCGGCTGGCATGTATACCTCTTCTCCACTTGCCCCTCATCATTTAGCAGGCTAACTTGGATTTATTCTTATCACAGAAGCAATATTCCAGCAAGAAGAGAAGCTTGCAAGGTGCTTTAGACCTAGGGGTAGGACTGTAACAATGTCATTTATGAACATTTTATTAAGTCACAAACCCAGCCTGAACTGAAGGGTCAGGGAAGGAGATCCTACCTTTTGGTTGTAAGAAATAAAAAATCAATATGAAAAAAAATCCTACCACCATTATATAAGGTATACTCAAAACAGCACACTGTATACCTTAAAAATATACATACAGTCTTTTGCCAATCATATCTCAATAAAGCCAGGATACATGCACACACACACACACACACACATGCCACATTACCTACCAAACAGAAGATACAAAGTAGTTATGGCTGAAATCAGTAAAGAGTCGTTGTTAATATATATGTTTCTGTTGCATTGAATAGGAGTAGCTTACATTATCCAATGTTTTCTATGTGCAGATAGTGGTCTAAATACTTTGAACTGTTGATTAATTTTATTTTATGAACAACATATTAAAATATGTGTATTCTACAAGTATTTATTTAGAGGTAACCATATGTAAAGTACTCTTTTAGGAGCAGGTCATAGCAGAGTAAATGAAATAGAAAAGCTTCCTACCTTAATTCAGTTTGATAGCTTGTGAGAAAGATGGGCAATATCCAAAATGTATAATAATCATTTGACCTGTTCACAATTATGTAATTTACTTGGGGCAATAACATACAAGTGGAAGTGATTTCTGGACAGAAAGTTAAGTTGCCACTGCACATTTTGTCACAATCACTCTTGTTTTAGAACGGAGACTAGAAAAGCTCTAGATAGTGATGCTCATTCACCCTGGGTCTGGAGTGAGGGTAATGAAAACCAAGAGATGAATCCAGCTCACCATTAATACATACATGACATGACTGAAAAATAAACCTTTGTTACTTTAAGCCCTGGGGTTTTTCAGTTTGATTTTAAATATGGCAGCGTATCCTAGCTTATTTTGGTTGTTAAACATATAAATGTCAAGTATTTTTTCTTTCTTTCTTTCTTTCTTTCTTTCTTTCTTTCTTTCTTTCTTTCTTTCTTTCTTTTAAAGATTATTTGACAGAGAGAGAGAGATCACAAGTAGGCAGAGAGGCAGACAGAGAGAGTGGGGGAAGCAGGCTCCCTGCTCAGCAGAGAGCCTGATGCGGGGCTCAATCCCAGGACCCCGAGAACATGACCTGAGCCGAAGGCAGAGGCTTAACCCACTGAGCCACCCAGGTGCCCCTAAATGTCAAGTATTTTATATAGTGATAAAACGATAGGGAGACAAAGAAACCAGGATAAAAACTAGGAGATATATTCTGTGACGTGGTGTTTCTTCCAATTAGATGTAGGGTGAAGAAAGAAACTTTGTAAATCCCAATTTATAATTGAGGAAATTGAAGTAGAAAAAAAGTGAAGTGAAATAATAATAAGATTGGGTCAAGACTGAGGAGCTCAGAAAGTTTAGAAAAGGAATTTGTTCTTTCTCTGGCAGGTAAGAAAGAATCATTAAAAGTTTTAGAATACAGATAAGGTAATGTGAAAATAGAAAGTATATTTGATAGAATTACGTAGTATGAAACCAGTCGTGACTAAGGTCTAGAAGTCATTGGCAGTTCAGACATCTAAGTATACTTACAAGTAGGAATTTGGCTGCTGGAATTTGAATAAAATATAGGGGTTATGGACAAAGGTTTATGTACCCTCCACACTTTAAATTGAAGACTTAATATTTATTCTTGTATTCAGCAATTAGTTTGCCAGTCCCTATCCCATTAGCCACAAAAATAAATTAAGTATAATTAGATCTTCAGGGGCTCACGTAAAATATTTCATATATTTGTCATTCATATATAAATAATTACTGATAGCATAATTTATTTTATAGAAACTTCACATTGAGAAAAAATTTAAGTTCATATATTTAATGATTTGGAGGAGCTATGGTAACTTGTTCAGTGGTTGCATCATGGATTTCAATTTATTATGGTGTGTGTGTATGTGTTTTTCTTCATTAACAAATGTATCATGTGCTACACAGTGTCATTAATCTTAAGGAAATCTAGGTCCTAATCAGCCATGAATATGGTGATTTTTATAACATTTTTAAAAAACTAAAAAGTAAATGAAGTAAATGCAGATGGCACTCATAGTTGGAAGTTTCTACATTCTCCTCTCAGTAATTGATAGTATAAGGCAGACAAAAAATAATTAAGAAATCAAAAGACTTAACACCTCTCCCATTAGGGAACATGATGTTTCTTAATGTATATTTACATGAAAATATACCCTAAATCATGTGTATAGAAAATTATATATATATGATACCTCAAAACCAGAAAATAAACATTATTATCAACTGTATATGGAACATTTATCAAGATAGACTATCCTCTAAGCAAAAATACATTTCATCAAATTTTAAAGGACAAAATTATACAGACAAGTTTATTTGATCACAAAATATTAAATTCAAATCCAACAACAAAAACATGTCTGGAAAATTATCCAAGTAATTGAAAATTACACAACACACTGTCAAAGAATCCATGATTCAAACAAGAAACCAAAGCCAAGTTAGAAAATATTTTGAACTCAATGAAAGCAAAAGCAGAGCATACCAAAACTCACCTATCAATGAAATGACTCTATCGATGGGTAGATACACTTGGCAAACAAGTACATCAAACAACTTATCAAGGTTGGCATCTATAGTGGGAAGTCATGATGATAGTATGTACTCTAGATATGATGAAAAAGACAGTTTATCTCTGTGTTTTTTCCCCCAAATCCAAAACTCTGTCCAATCATGAAAAGAATCCCAATAAAAGCACACTTTACAAAATATCTAACCAATAGTCCTCAAAACTATCAAGGTCTTTGAAAACAAGGAAAGTTATAGAAACTATCAAAGCCTAGAGGAAACTAAAGAGATCTGATAGTTAAATGAAATGTAGTAATAGGATCCTGGAATGGAAAAAAGATATTAAGAAAATCTACTGAATAAAGTATGACCTTTAGCAAATAATAATGTATTAATAGTGGTTTATTAATTGTAATAAATGTGCTATACTAATATAAGACATTAATAATAGGGAGCTGGGGTATGAGGATAATTTATGCTATTACATTATAGTATTAAACTTTTCTATAATTCAAACATTGTTCTAAAATTAAAATTTCCTTAAAAAATTTCTAATCTGTTAGTGATCAACTCAGCCCAATATCATAAATATTTCCCAAATGCCTACTGTGTGCCATACTCTATGTAAAGTTCTCAATTACAAAGGTAAATCAAATATCCTATGATTAGAAGGATTATTAGTTTAATATTAAGAGGCATCTTGATGAGTAAATTGCATAGCATTAAATGTGTAATCAGGATATCTCTGCATTTATTGCTGATAATTGAGATGTTTAATGTTCTACAAAATATCTTGGTGCTGATCAATGAAGCTATTTTCATCTTTGATTTTATAAGGAAAAGAACAGTCACCATAAAAGGCTTAAACTACTCTTCTTTTCTATACCTGATAGAGAAACCACATATCCTCAGTTTTCCTATTTATTCAGATTACAAATTAAGGAGAGAAAGAGAGAGAGAGAAACACCATCTCACAGAGATTTCCTCTAAAAATTAACTGTAATAGCTGAGGTGCAAAGATTCAATAAGTACATACTGTATTTAATGAAATAGTTAGACAATGAAGAAACAGTAATTAATAAAAAAATAAACATTTGCTTAGCTCTTCTCTTGGACTTTACATGAACTAGTTCAGAAAAGATTAGAACTTTTCCCAGCACCTCAACCAAAGCTGCTCTGGAGTCAGACTCTTTCACTAACAAAGAGGAGATATAAGTTGATAATAAAATCAAACTTGAGAGAATAATAATTCTATCTCCTAAAATTCAATATTCTTCCTTTATTTTTATTTTTATTTTATTTCTATAGATTTCACTTAATTTTAATTTAATTTTTATTTTAAAATCTACTAAGAATTATTTAGAGTCTTACAATTTTACATTCTTGTAGTATATTATATAATTCTAATATAATCAGTCAGCAACGTATTTGTGGAAAGTGACAGAAAGTCAAATGTTGTAAGTATGCACAAGGAAAATATGTTGCTCATATAAATAAATCATGGCAGTGGCACATAAGGCACAGACTTAAGTATTATTGGAATGAGAAACTCAATTCTCACTTGGACTTTCTCTCTAATCGAACATCTTTGGTTTTTCTGTAGCTCAGTCTCATTATTTTAGACCATTCTTTATCATAATATTGGGAACATCGTTGTGGATTGTCGGTCACTCAGTATCTCACTCTGTTGCCATCATAAGACTCAACAGCCCTTCTTTCCTTAGTAGCATAAAGCCTTGAAAGTACCTTGACTCATGTGACCTTCCAAAACTAAAATGTGGCCAGTGAGGATACAATTTTCATGTTCATCAAATGTTCAAAAATATTAGTTGAGCCCTATCACATCCACTGCAGTCTACTCATTTGTTATAAAATAGATAATAAAGCTCAGTCCCTGTTCTAATTCTAAGCTAGTGGAGCACAAAGATAAGAGGCAAATAAAATAATGTGTCAGGTTGTCATATGTTATCACAAAAAATAAAACTGTAAAGGGCATGAAGAACAAAGGAGAGATGTTATGTTTAGTATAAGACGGTCAGGGAAGACTTCCCTGATAAGGCGACATTTAAGAAAAGACTTGAAGGCAATTACAACCATATGGCTCTCTCCATATGGCTGGAGTGGGAAGAAACAGGGACAATCTTCCAAGGAGTGAATACCAGTCCAATTTGTGTTGGGCAGATTCTAAAATAATAGGCTAACTATGCCAATTTATATTGCTTTTAACTTTTCCTTCCTTTGAAATTGCCATTTTTGGAATATCCTGATCATTTTTAATGTTTAAAATTATGCTTAGTGTATGCAACATAAGAATTAATTATTCTCCTCAAGCTTGACAAACAATATTTACCTGACAAATAATTTTTACACGGCAATCAAAAACATATAGGAAACAATGACCATTTTATTTTTCCACGATAATAAGAGAAATATGTGCTAGTCATAGAAAATTAGGAAAATTAGAGAAAAGGACCACAAAGACATAATGCTATATAGATTTCAGTATATCCTAACAAATTTCATCTAATAAAGGAGGCATCTGCTGATTTAGAAGATTCTAAATCTTTTTCACACACTGGCTCTCTAGGTGTACTATACTCACAAAGTTCTTTCCCACTCAAAGTCATGTACATAGTCATTTATCTTTTTTCTTCTTTTTTTTTTCAGTTCCTTATGTTACGTTTTTATTTTCATTTAAGTTTTTAATACATTTGGCAGAGTTGAGTAAGGGCAAGCAAATCTAGATGTCCCATAGGCTCTTCCGCTCCTCTTCTAGGTTATTTAATAACAGGTTCAGCATGTATGAGTGATGTCAATCCTGCTACTGGTCTCCAGTCTCCCTCTCTTTAACAAGGCCATTTGCTCCAGTTGTCCTGGGATTACAGGTGCTCCCTGCTCTCTGCCGTGCTAAACAGAGAGTGGGCTTCTTCTCTACTAGACATTGGCAATTCATCTATGCTAACTTAAAATGTAGGTGGGGAAGAAGAATTTGAGGGACTCTGTATACTCTATTATTACTCAACTTCACAGTTTTCCACAGCCTTATTTCAATTCTGCGCAAACAACACTAGTGTTTATCTGTGACTCTTTTGCATAATTTTGAGCTATGAGTAACTTGTTTTCTAGTAAACATTATCTATTCATTTATACTTTTTCTAAATAATTATATAGAAATTATCAGATGGCATCCTACGTGGATGCACGAGCATCACCCCAGAAGAGGACAGCTGCCACCTTATAGCCTCACTCATGGGTGGCCCTGGAGAATAAAGGTGAAAGGAAATTTTGCCGGGCAGAACTTGGAGCTGTATGCATGCTTGCTCGGTTGTTTTGTTTATTTGTGTTTGTTTTTGTTTTTGTTTTTTGACAAGGAAATAGCCAGAAGCAAGAAAAGAGCAGCTTCCCTGTTTGTTTTTAACGGAAATGCGCATGTAGATCCTGTGGGACCTGAAGGATGGACAGTGCCACTTATGAAGTTATTGCCTCTCAGCTCCAAAGCTAAACTTCTGGAGTTTATGACTTCAGAGCTGAGACTCTGCAAACTGCATTTCTAATGTGCCAGGTGTCCCATGTTGGGTTGGCCAATAAACGACTGAACGCTTCCTGTTTGTTCCCTGTGTATTTTCTGTTCGTTGATTTCTGAGTACATCCTACACTTCTTCCCCTGGCATCAGCGGTCCCTTTCTGTATCAGCAGTTGAACACAGTTTGCAAGTTTCTAAAGGTCATGATATCAGGCTCACCTAACTCAGGGACTATGACCTCGTCTAGCTGGCAATCTCTTCAGAGACCTGGTCCCAGCCTCAGAAGACCCTTCCTTCAAGCTCAGCTAACACTGTCCTCCATGCTGTTCTCCTGCCAAAGAGTTTATTCCTTAACTCATTTCAACAGTTTTCCTCTGTTTCCCCAGCTGTAGGAATGCTGCTTTCTGTAGTTAATACCTCTCTGATATGTTAATATTCTTTTTATTGCATTTTTGTGTTAACATCATGATTTTACATCTTTTGGGCACTCATATGAAATTCTCTGTGTTAAGTAGCTGGTATGGTTTCTGTTTCCTGTCTGGACTCAAAATGAGGCCAACAGGTAAGTATGTTTTCAAATAATTAACTAAATAAGTATCTAGTTAGGTACTTGATCTAAAGAGATAAACATAGAGATTGAGACAGAGGGAGAAGCAAAGTTTTCAACATTGTTTGAAAGGATCCACTCAGAGGTTATAAGCATGGGTTGCCCAGGTGGAGGGTGAAGGGCAAAGAGATACCATTGAGGAATCCGGAGAGTGGAAAATAAGAGAAAAAAATGAAAAAGAAAAAGAAAAGAAAAAAGAAGGCATCAAAACACTTGTACAGTAACATTTAAAATAATTGAATAGTCAATTTTTTTTGTCTTTTTGTTTGTTTGTTTTTTAAAGATTTTATTTATTTGACAGACAGAGATCACAAGTAGGCAGAGAGACAGGCAGAGAAAAGGGGAAAGAGGGCTCCCCGCTGAGCAGAAAGGCTGATTCCGGGCTCGATCCCAAGACCATGAGATCATGAACTGAGCCAAAGGCAGAGGCTTAACCTACTGAGCCACCCAGGTGCCCCTGAATAGTCAAATTGTATAAAATAATGGGGCCTACCTCATGTCTCTTCAGTTCTTACCACATGTAAGATGTTTTAAAGTAAATATTATTTCTTTTAATATTTAAAAAGGATTATTTTATTTCTATTTAATGGTATTTTTACTCAGAAGGCGTGATTTGATGACATTTAGTTTCTTTATCATAGTATTGTTTTTATTTATAGTTTGACATAAGAGTGTCAAATACAATTTTGAATTCATATGTTAAAATTGCCTTTGGCAAGCTCGGGTTTTTTGTATATTATTAATATATTAATTAATAAGTTACTGAATTCACTATATTTAATTTGCTATCTTTGGGGGGTTGTGTGTGAATGAACACATGCATGTTTGTATTTTTTGTATTATGTACTCTGCTCTAACCTGGCCTATGATGGTTTCATAAGCTTACTGAAAAAGTAATTACTTTTTTGATACATTAGACTAATATATACAAAAGGGAACACCAGTTTTTAGATCTCCACTAAACCTTTGACATCTTGAGAGTTTTTCATCCTTAAAAAGCTTAAAAAATTACTTTTGAGGTTTTGTTTAGAGAAGTACTCAAATAGGGTACTTCATGGGTCCCTGCTTGTGCAAGAATATTTTTTCAGTTTTGTTAAAAATTGATACATGCATGCAACACATGCATGCAAGTGATTTTAGTATTTAGTATTTGGAACACAGTTTTTTTTTATAGTCTAAAGATTTACAACTATTTGCTATACTTGTCTTCTGATTATGCAGATTATGCAAAGGAGACCTATTTTTTAAACAATCTGATTTTATTTTGAAGATATCCGTCAGATTTGCCTATCATATTTTACTTATGGTATTTTCATTTCTTTACATTTGTGTGTAAACTTGCATTTTCACATCACTTACATCCCTCCCATCCCTTTTATCCTTTTTTTAAAAGATTTATTTATTTATTTATTTGACACAGAGAGAGATCACAAGTAGGCAGAGAGGCAGAGAGAGAGGAGGAAGCAGGCTCCTCGCTGAACAGAGAGCCGGATGCGGGGCTGGATCCCATGATCCTGAGACCATGACCCGAGTCACTCAGGCACCGCCCCTTATATCCTTTCAATATAAATGTAAAAAAAAGTGTATTAATAATGTCTTTGTTGCTCTCACTTCTTGTGCTGTTGAAAAAATATTTTTTAGGGACATTATAAAGATATTTGGGTGAATGTATTTTATAAATATTAAAGATTCTTTTATATTTAAGATCTAATTCTAGATTAATTTTTAATATGCTGGATATTTGGTTAAAAAATACGTTCAGTTGTCCCAAACTGTTTATTAAATGGTCCATCATGATCTGAAATGCTAACTTGGTTTTGCTACATCTAATTAGACTGTCCTGAGGCCCTCCATTCTTTATAAATATGCCTATAAAATTATATTCTGATAGAATTAATCCTCATCAAATTTATTTCTGCTGATATTATAAATAGTTTATGTACTTCTGTTTCCATCATTATTTGGTGCTAGCATATAAGAATGAAATTTATTTTATAGGCTTATTCACTAACACTATTCTAATCCCCCAAATTTATCTATCTTCTCTTATGTTTCATATGAAAAGACAGATAACCTGAAAATAATGTTTTGCTTCCTTCATCTTTATTAACCTTTATGCTCTTTTTGTCTTGCTGTACTTGAAAGACGTGGAGGACAATACTGAAAAGAAGTGATTATCTAAGCACCTTAAATTATTTATGTTTTCAAAGGGAAGGCTATGTTTGATCATTATGTATGGAGTTTCTAAAGACTTTTGATCAATACCTTTTTTTTTCATTAGAAATGTCCTTTCTTGATCAAATATTTTAGATTTTGTATGACTTTAATTTTACTGAAGTCCTTTTCGGCATTGAATGAGAAGAATCATTTGTCATCTTTTTCTTTATTCTGTTAATGTGATAAATCACATCAACAGATTTTTAAGTGTCAAAACAGTCTTTTATTCTTTGAAACAACCTAATTTGATCATTATAGACCAGTTTTTTAATACTTTGAAGGATTTAGGTTGCTTTTGTTCTATTTTGGTATTGATATATCTGCTAATAACTAATGATGGATGTAATTTACAGTTGTATAAACTTGTAAAAACTGCTTTTTGTAATCAAGGTTATATAACCATAATAAAATTAATGTCTATCATCTTAAAAATTTGTACAGATTTAGGATAATATGTCCTTAGAATGTTGGTTAAAACATGCTATAAAATTATGGTCTGATTTTTTACTGTTGTTATTTATTTTGTGTTTTCATTTTATTTTTGTGGATAACTTTACTACTGAATCCACTTTTCTAATCATTACATTTTTATTCAGGTTTTCTATTTCTTTTTATAATTTCTAGTAACTACCAGTTTTTGATAAAATCATTCAACATGTCAAATTTACTTCACCATCAATATCCCAAGTCTATTGGTTGAAAGTAGTTCATATTCTCTATTTTTTTTATTTTTGAAATACTTTTCTTCTCTTCTCTCTCTCTCGTGTGTGTGTGTGTGTGTGTGTGTGTGTGTGTGTTTTGGCCAAATTTCAGAAAGATTTGTATTCGTCTTTTGCAGTAACCAACGTTTAGCTATATCGAATCTCTTAATTTATTTTTCACATATTAATTTGTTTCTGAATTTTTATTTTCCTGTTTCTACTCCCTTTGGATTTGTTCTATTTATCTTTTTCTTATTTCCTACATCTGAGTTCACCTCGTTATTTCTAATTGTTTCTGTTTAAATATATACATTCTTAACCATTTTACTCTAATTTTTGTTTTAACTCTACCTAATACATTTTTGTGATTTTATTATTTATTTTCAAGAATTATATAATATGTATTACATTTTATAATATTATTATGAAGTGCTTCAAATGCAGGTGTTTTGTTACAGAGATAGGCAGCAGAAATTTTTATTTCAACTCATGGCCTTACTTCTAGCTCCTTTTTTGTTTCTATCCTCTAGGACTGTTTTCTTCTGTTTCTGTAAGGTCATTTTTGCATGTAAAATAACGTTTCTTATATTGTGCACAATACTACATGATGTTTTAGAATAGGAGGTTTTTAAAAATGTTTTATAGTTCATAAATTTGCTGGAAATTATAGTATTCCATTCATTTTATCCCACTCCTCTGTTTTCCACCCGACAACTCTAATAGAGAAATTCTGTTATAAAATCTATTTCCAATTGATATATCTTTTGATTCATCTTGAAGTGTACAATTTATTTGTCACAATTGACTATTCTATCTTTCTTGATATACTTTTGTTAGTTTTTAGATGAACATATTATCTTGACTTCCTTCCTTCCTTCCTCTTTGCTTGCTTCTTAGTATTTTCCTTGACAGTATCCTTGTTCTCCATTATAATCTGAATTTTGTAATTCCACAGAATTTTTATCTAAACCTTCTTTTATTTTTGATATCTAACGCTCTATTCCTATAAGAACTTACACATCTCATTGAAATTGTCAACTTGAATCTGTAATTAAAATCTTTCAAATGGTAAACTTGTATATCCAACTGTCATCTGAAAATTTTATGTGTATCCCATTAATACCTCAAATCTATCTTTTTATTTTATTTTATTTTATTTATTTTATTTTTTAAGATTTTTAAAAAAAATTATTTGACAGATAATCACAAGTAGGCAGAGAGAGAGAGGAGGAAGCAGACTCCCTGCGGAGCAGAGAGCCTGATGCGGGACTTGATCCCAGGACTCTGGATCATGACATGAGCTGAAGGCAGAGGCTTTAACCCACTGAACCACCCAGGCACCCCAAATCTATCTTTTTAAAGGTGGAATTGGTTATGAACACCAAATTATATCTTTTTCTAGTTTTTCCATCTCAGTAAAGTTCACCACCAAAAATATGGGCAAGGGGTATTTCTGCTTTTAGTTATCATAGATTAGCTTAATGTAAATTACACTCCCACTGAGAACACCTAGAAAAAATAGACACAATTGGCAACTAAAATCTACATGAAAGTGTCAAAATTTCAGCATGGTAGCAAGGAATTAAGATGTTCAGAATTTGAAGAGAAAGAGAAACAGAGTATTTAGGCTTATTCTGTCCCTTGAGATCTAAACAGAACTTTAGCAAAGAGCAGCAAAAAGGAGAGTCACCGATAAATAACTTCGGTTTTTAGTTTAAACTACAAAAGGCTACAAAACAGGCTTAAGAGGAAATTAAAAGAAACAGGTTTTATAAAAACTCAAATTTACTTTCCAGCAGACTCAGTATCTGTGACTAATTAACTCAATAGATTAATAACAAGCTGGTGAATATGATGAGATCATTGGAATATATATGGTGTTCTCCAGTGGAAATTCAAGAACCCAAAATAACAACTGAAAGTAAGAACCAGTGGATAGACTTGAAAGTAGATGAGACATAGTTGAAGAAGGAATAAGTCAACTGGAAAATAGCACAGTAGAAAATATCCAGATTTAAACATACAAAGAAAAATGATTAGAAAGTGAAAGAAAAATAACATAAAATATTTATGGACCATGGTGAAAAGATCTAACATATTATGACTGATTCCAAAAATAACAGAAGCAATATTTACAAAGAGACATAAAGTCATAGTTTTTAGACATTCAATGCAACAAATTCATGATGAATACAAATCAAACCATATATAGATAAATCATAAATAACTGAAAACCAAAGATAAAAAAACAGTCAGGTGGTGAATGGATAACATATTTCTTTAGAAGAAAGAGAGGTAAGATTTACATCTGGCTTCTCAATAGAAAAAAAAATGAGAGCCATGAAACAAATGGAATTACATCTTTAAAGTATCAAAATAAAACAACTCCTGACTTAGAATTTTAAAATGAAATAAACAACAAAGAAATTTTCTGATAAACCAAATAGAAAGTCTTTCACCAAAGGAACTGTGTTGAAGAAGGTAACAAAGGGCATTCTTGAGACATAAGGAGGCACAAATAAATATTCAGGAAAAAATAAAGAGCAATGGAAGATAAATATGTGAACAAATCTAAATATAAATTGGTATTTATAAACAGTAATAGCATCTTAATGAGTTTAAAATATGTAGACAATACTCACAATAACAGTTGTATTAAATGTTCTGTGAATGTCAACTAAGACAATTTTTATTTCAACATATTTTATAATTTTCATGTATTACAACTCCATGGTTTTAATTTTTTTTTTTGTCAGTTAACTAAGAGAACAATGATCAATCTCCTCCCACTTTCTCAATTTGTTTCTTTCTCCTTTTCTTTGGTCCTGTTGTTTTTAGTATACTTTCAAATTATATGTTTAGGTTTATAGAAACTTATCATTTTATTTTTTTCTGTTACTGGACATTAATATTTGGGTGTGCTTTCTTTGTTTCTAGTAATACATTTTATCTATAAGTGTGTTTTACTTGCTATTAGTATAGCTAATTAATATTTGTGTACCCAATACTTGTCTTTTAAATCCTACTACTTTCAAGCTTTCTTGTACATATATTTAAGGTATTTCTGGGATGCCTGGGTGGCTCAGTCAGTTAAGCATCTGCCTCCCGCTCAGGTCACGATCCCAGATTCCTAGAATTGAGCCCTGAATCAGGCTCCCTGGCCAGCAGGGGAATTTGCTTCTCCCCATTCTCCCCCCATTCAAGTTTTCTCTCTCACATAAATATAAATATTTTTTAAAGTAAAAATAAAATAAAGTATTTCTTGTTAACAATTTAAGATATTTTGCTAACTATTTCATTAAGCTGTAGACCAGGGGTCAGCAGACTATTTCCAACAGGGTGAATCTTACCCACTGATTATTATGTAAATTAAATTTTCTAAGCACAACCCTGTTCATTCAGTTACAAATGCTTGCTTACATTCTTCAATCCTAAAGTTGAACAGTTCTGATAGACACCATATGGTCAACCAAATCCAAAACATTTACTATCTGCTTCTTTATGGAAAATGTTTGTCTACCCTGATCTAGGCTAACAGATTTTTAAAAGGATATATTTATACATATATATTTAATATAATTACTTTGTTTTAGCTAAGTCTACCACTTTACTACATGCCTAATAATTCTGCCATCTATTTTGTGTTTCTTTCAACATTTTTAAACTATTGAAATATTTCACTATTCCATTTTCCTATTAGCTTGCTAATTGTATACTTGATAAGCTTTTTATGGTTTATGAGTCATGAAATTCACAGTTATGCTTTTACATAAGAAAAAATAATAATTTTAAAACTTCCTGTAAAATATAAGGCATGTAGAAGACTATAACTACATTTATATCTTATATGATTTCATCCTATTATTGTTAAATATTTTAATTTTACGTGGATTTGAAACTAATAAGCCATTATTCTAGTGTAATGTAGAGAGTGCCAGTTGACTCCAGTACACACAGTGAATTATATTATAGGACAGGGACAGCAGGCTTAGGGAGCTCAAATCTTTTGGATGTCTACCTAACCTTTGCTTTAGAGAGATATTATCTCTTTCTACAAGACAGTAACCTACCAAAGGCAGCCAGCATTTCTAGTTCCCAAAGCCATTCACCATACAAAGAAACTTAAAGATTGTTTGGAATAAATGGGAGTCAGAGCCTCACTCACAAGACATATATCCACAGAGAATTTTCCAAATAATCACCCCTCAGCATTACCTTGATAACAAAATCTGGCAAAGATATTAAAGGATAAAGAGGAGTGATGTCAGCAAGATGGAAGAAGAAGACCTCACCTTCTCATATCCTCCCTCAGCAACAATAATTTGGCAGCCATCCACAGACAAAGTGCCTCTGTGGGTGCTTGGGGATCCAGGTAGGAAATTGTGACACCCCCGTGGAGTCCAAAATCACCAAGACAGGCCTGGGTCCAGGTGGTCAATTCAACCTCGCTGGTCCTGGGATCCAGGAAGAGTCATGGCCACCGGTGCCTCGAGTGACAGGCCCAAAGACTTTGGTGCTAATGGTGAACCTAAAATGTCTGGTGAAGTGGGTCCAGCCCCTCTTAGCTATAGTCCAGGAACCACTGGAGGCAAGCTCACTGAATCCAGTCTGACTGGGGAATATTACATTTTTCATATTTCTATAGGATTTTACATCTATATTAATGAACAAATTTGGTAAATCAACTTTTCTCCCATTTTTTTTCTTTTTTTTTTCCTCAGCACTATTATAGTTGACAAACAAAATTGTATATACTTAAGGTATACAAAATGATGGGTTTGTATACACAGATATTTTGAAATGATCACCACAACCAAGTTAATAACACATCCATAACTTCATGTTAGTTATGATTTTTTTCTCTGATGTGGCAAGAACACTTAAGATTTATTCTTGCTTAACACACCATGTTTTTTGTAGTCTTCAGTTTAATAGAGGTTTTGTTTCGTTTAATAGTTTGTGATACATGTAAGTAGCACTACCTAAGACTGCCAGTGATCAATAAGGATTATTTAAATGAAAAATTAGTTTCTGACTTTACTTGAATACAAACTTCCAAGCTTTTAGACTCCCTAAACATATATTGGTACTGCACATTTGTCATAATATTAGAGAACATTTTCACTGGAATAAGTACCAGGAACCTGACTCTTATAAAAGAAGAGATATTTTAAATTCCTCTCCTTTGAGGCATAACATGAAAATTAATTCCTTACAACAGGATATCATAATCTCTCCTATTTAATTTATTAACCAGGAACCTCTGTTCAAATAGCAGTATTAGGGATGAACAAAGCATGGTATGATGCCTAACTGCAACATCTTCCCTGGGGTTATTTGAAAATGGGGCAGGAATAACAGATTCCTATAAAATTGTAACTAAATATAAAATAACTAACATAATTATGGGTTTTAAAATTTGTTTTTGAGATCCTGAAATATCTAAGGCAAGAGTATCTCTTTTACTTGAAATAATTAATAGATAAGAGTGCCTGGGGGGCTCAGTCAGTTAAACATCTGATTCTTTGTTTTAGCTCAGCTCCTCATTTATTTTTTTTTTTTTAAGATTTTATTTATTTATTTGAGAGAGAGGCAGTGAGACAGCATGAGCGAGGAGAAAGTCAGAGGGAGAAGCAGACTCCCCATGGAGCTGGGAGCCCAATGCGGGACTCGATCCCGGGTCTCCGGGATCATGACCTGAGCCGAAGGCAGTCGTCCAACCAACTGAGCCACCCAGGCGTCCCTCAGCTCCTCATTTTATGAGTCAAAATCTCACAGGTCTTGAGATCAAGCCCCACTTTGGGCTCCACATTCAGCAGGAGTCTGCTTGGAAGTTCTCTCTCTCTGTCCCTTTTCCCACTTGTACTCTCTCTCTAATAAATAAATGAATAAGATCTTTAAAAAAATTATTAGTAGACAGAAATAAAAGAAAAATGGGATAGTTACTCTATAGTTATTACCCACATTTTGTTGAAAGTTCACAATATGTCACTTCACTTTTAAGACCTACAGCTGGCACCTGTTTTCACTAAAATCAAAAGAAATCCAAAAAGCACTTTTGGTTTATGAAAAAGCAGCTAGCCTTGTGGAGGCAACAAGTAAGAATGGCCCCAGCAAGCCCCTTCTGCAGGAACCACGCTTAGCTTCTCAGCATCAAGCAGCCAGAGCTTTGAACTCTGGGAGGATCTTTTTTTTAATCTAGATTTATTTTGTGCGTCCCTTAGAAAGATGTGTCCTAAAAGCCAAGAGGTTATATTAGGGGTCTGGGAATGCTCACAATTTTCCATACAAATTAATTGGTAATTGTTTCCATGCTTTACATCATTCAGGCTTATGAAAGATTTCATAGGAATGCGTTACTTCAGGATAGCAGTGTTTCCCAAAGTAATTTTTTGTTTATTTTGATTGTGTGTGTGTGTGTGTGTGTGTGAGAGAGAGAGAGAGAGAGAGAGAGAGCAGGAGAGAATGAGAGAGAGAAAATACTATTATTTTTAACCACTTGTCAAGTAAATTTGGAAAACACCAAATAATCTATTTTTCTTGGAAATTCAAATGGTTTTCTATATATTAGAGACTGAAAAAGTTCTGCAATAAAGAAAAGTGTTTAGCTTTGTTTTATACAAGATTTCTCAAATGCATTTGAGAGAGGGCTCTCATGAAATCAGAGACCAGAAAATAGCACTTCTTAGTCTCTTGTGATTGTTGGCTGCCTTTTCAGTATCTGTCTCTTCTCTTCCTCCTTCATAAAAGGATCTCAACAGGGAGAGCAAGTCCCTGATAACAGCAGAGTTACATCACTAGCTTTGGACATTTAGATTTGGGGAGTTTTCTGTTACAGACAGCTGAACACTAACCCTAATACAGCAGGCCTTCTGAACTGAAACTAAATGTAAGCCTACTGATCCAGGGATTTTTGTAGTAGGAATTTGGATTTAGTGCACTTATTCCCAATATGGGCTGCACATTACACCTGGAAAACCTCAAAAAAAGTTTTTTATATGTAGGTCCCATAAAAAAACAAAAGGATCAGGACAGGGCCCTGACATTGGTAGTTCTTAAAAGCTCTCTAAGTGATTAGGTGATTCTAATAACAACAGTCAGTGTTGAGAACCACTACTCAAGTGCTTCATTATTAATCTAGCTAAAGAACTTTCCATAAATTTGCTTTTCTTTTCTTTTTCTTTTTTTTTTTTTTTTACTTTTTCATTCCTATTCTTGTTACAAGCTTAAGGGTTTCATTGTAGTCTCTGTTGAAATTCCAAAAAATAAGAAACCTGATTCATAGGGATATTTGACCTTATCCTTGTTTACAGATATTTTGAGTCCTTATTTTTCAAAATTTTTGATTTGTATGTTTCCACACTAGTTCATGTCTTAATTTGCTGGCCAACAAATGGATTATTACTTTTCATAAAGAAGCTATAGGTAGCCCTATCCTTCCTGTCCTTTGGAAGCAGAATCACAAGACACCCATAGACACATGAAGACAAAAACCCCAAACAAAAGAACTACTTAGTCATATTCAAACAATAAAGACAATATGTTACAAATTATTTCTGCAATAAACATAGTTGTGGCAGTTTTCCTTAATATTATACATTTATATACCTTGTTGGTTGGAAACACACACACACATTCCTCATCCAAAACGTGTTTTCTAATATTCCTACTAGTATTACCTAGTAATAACAAATACAACAGGCCCAGTCATTTAATCTCTATCCAGAGAGTAATCCAAAGCCATTTCAAAATCATTCATCCAGACATGTATCCTAAGGTCAAATTTATTTTTCTTCCATTAGTCTCAGAATTCAAACCTCCAGTTTTCTATTTCTCTTCTAGTTTTATTCCCAACCCAACCTAGATATTATTGTTTAGCATTTTTCAGTCTAGAGATAAAAAGTTACATTTAATCAATACCAACATAACCTATGTAAAATCAGTGAGTACAAACAGAACACTGTTTGTGTTGGCAGTGCCATTTCTGTTGTTAAATGTCAAAAATTCAGGAATGCTACCAGGCAGCATTGTAGCCACTTAATGTGGTGATCATATTTATTTATGGTACATAATTATTTATTCCTTTTAATTTAAATTGAATTAGCCAACATATCGTACATATCGCACATCATTAGTTTTTCATATAGGTTCAATGATTTATTAGTAGCATATAACACTGGCTGGTCAAACACTTGTGCACAGTAGAGTATGTGATAAAACTAGTGAATCTTACAAATCTTATGGGTCACTCCACTGATATGCTCCTTTTTTTTTTCTTCTTGCATATGAGTCTTGAGGTAAAAAATATGATTGCCAAAAGTGCAGCCCAGCGGCGGCTCAGATCTACCATGCTGCATTCTAATTGGTAAGAGATCCCAGGAAGAGCCCTCTGAAGTCAATCTTCAGTTATCTCACCTGCTTTCTAGGGGGAGTGGCTATAGTGTGGCACTTTTTTTTTTTTTATCTCAGTTAACACACTCCTGAGTAATAAGAGAATGTATAGGGTTGTTTTTTTTTTTTTACTTGTTTTGCTAATGCCTGCTGTAAGTAATTCATCTTCCATCCCATGTTGAGTATAGACATCTTATTTTCTACCTTACAGTAATGCCATATCCAAGCTCAAATTCTCTGTTTTTGGATAAATTATATTTCCCAAGTGGCCATACTAAAGGCACAGAGTTCATTTTAAATACATGGTATTGCTGAACATGTACTCTTCCATAGCTATTTTTTTAAAGATTTTATTTATTCATGACAGACAGAGGCAGAGGGAGAAGTAGGGTCCACACTGAGCTGGGAGCCCAATGTGGGACTTGACCCCAGGACCCCGGGATCATGACCTGAGCCGAAGGCAGACGCTTAACCATCTGAGCCATCCGGCAACCTTCCATAGCTACTTTAAGAGTTGGGTAGGGTATGGGTTTGTATAGTTAAAAAGCACCCATTAGTCAAATAAGAGACCAAATTCCCCGGGGCTTTGTGGAGCCAAGAACTAAATTCAATGCAATTCAAGGAGCCATTAAGCAGAGTCTGTGATTACTCACTTTAGCTCTACATCAATAAGAATCAAATCTTCTCTATCTGGTTCCTTCCAGCTGAGCATGTGTTTTTCTTTCTCTTTCATTAACTGAAGCATTCACTCCATATTCTCAGTTTCCTCAATGATAGATCCTTTTCGGAACATCTTATTTCCAATGCTATCTATTTTCATCAAAAGACTCTTGATTTGTATGCTAATGAAATAGACCAATGTCTGCCTTAGCTTTAGAACTCTTGCTGGGAGTAAATAAAAACATAGGGAAAAAAAGAGTTATAAATAATATGTGTACTCTGTATATTACATTAAGTAAAGTGTTCCATAAAAACAATAGCTGTTTGAATCTTGACATATCATTTTACTAAATGGTGTTTTTGTTTGCTTTGTTTTTAAGATAGTATAAAACAGAAGTTCAGTATTTCCTCTTTTTTTGGCTTTTATGGTAAACACTTTTAATCAGGGATTACATTTTTTTCATAATGAATATAACTGGAACTCAAAATTCTTCTCAACCCAGCATTTCAGAGAATTTAAGTACCAAATGGTTAGATAGATAGTGTGAGTTTACACCTATAAGCCATCCCTAATCTAATAGGTTATTTGATTCAACAGATACATTCAAATGATCAATTTATTTGGTGAGTATATACCAAATCATGTATATAGACTTTATTTTTTAGTGAACATAATAATGAAACTTTATTTTGGGGGGGGCTTCCATTTATTTTCCTACTCATTTTTTATTAATTTTTTAATTTTTTATAAACATGTAATGTATTTTTATCCCCAGGGGTACAGGTCTGTGAATCGCCAGGTTTACACATTTCACAGCACTCAGCATAGCACATACCCTCCCCAATGTCCATAATCCCACCACCCTCTCTCGACCCCCCTCCCCCCAGCAACCCTCAGTTTGTTTTGCTAGATTAAGAGTCTCTTATGGTTTGTCTCCCTCCCGATCCCATCTTCTTTCATTTTTTCTTTACTTACCCCCCAAACCCCCCATATTGCATCTCCACTTCCTCATATCAGGGAGATCATATGATAGTTGTCTTTCTCTGATTGACTTATTTTGCTAAGCATAATACACTCTAGTTCCATCCACGTCGTCGCAAATGGCAAGATTTCATTTCTTTTGGATGGCTGCACTATATATATATATATATATATATATATATATATATATCACCTCTTCTTTATCCATTCATCTGTTGATGGATGTCTAGGTTCTTTCCATAGTTTGGCTATTGTAGACATTGCTGCTATAAACATTTGGGTGCACGTGCCCCTTTGGATCACTACGCTTGTATCTTTAGGGTAAATACCCAGTAGTGCAATTGCTGGGTCATAGGGTAGCTCTATTTTCAGCTTTTTGAGGAATCTCCATGCTGTTTTCCAGAGCGGTTGCACCAGCTTGCATTCCCACCAACAGTGTAGGAGGGTTTCCCTTTCTCCGCATCCTCGCCAGCATCTGTCATTTCCTGACTTGTTAATTTTAGCCATTCTGACTGGTGTGAGGTGGTATCTCATTGTGGTTTTCATTTGTATTTCACTGATGCCGGGTGATGTGGAGCACTTTTCATGTGTCTGTTGGCCATCTGAATGTCTTCTTTGCAGAAATGTCTGTTCATGTCCTCTGCCCATTTCTTCATTGGATTATTTGTTCTTTGGGTTTGGAGTTTGCTGAGCCCTTTATAGATTTTGGATACTAGCCCTTTATCTGATATGTCGTTTGCAAATATCTTCTCCCATTCTGTCAGTTGTCTTTTGGTTTTGTTAACTGTTCCCTTTGTTGTGCAAAAGCTTTTGATCTTGATGAAATCCCAATAGTTCATTTTTGCCCTTGCTTCCCTTGCCTTTGGCGATGTTCCTAGGAAGAAGTTGCTGCGGCTGAGGTCGAAGAGGTTGCTGCCTGTGTTCTCCTCAAGGATTTTGATGGATTCCTTTCTCACATTGAGGTCCTTCATTCATTTTGAGTCTATTTTCATGTGTGGTGTAAGGAAATGGTCCAATTTCATTTTTCTGCATGTGGCTGTCCAATTTTCCCAACACCATTTGTTGAAGAGACTGTCTTTTTTTCCATTGGACATTCTTTCCTGCTTTGTCAAAGATTAGTTGGCCATAGAGTTGAGGGTCTATTTCTGGGCTCTCTATTCTGTTCCATTGATCTGTGTGTCTGTTTTTGTGCCAGTACCATACTGTCTTAATGATGACAGCTTTGTAATAGAACTTGAAGTCTGGAATTGTGATGCCACCAGCTTTGGCTTTCTTTTTCAATATTCTTTCTATTTCTCTTTTCAGTATCCTTTGGCTATTCGAGGTTTTTTCTGGTTCCATATAAATTTTAGGATTATTTGTTCCATTTCTTTGAAAAAAATGGATGGGATTTTGATAGGGATTGCATTAAATGTGTAGATTGCTTTAAGTAGCATAGGCATTTTCACAATATTTGTTCTTCCAATCCATGAGCATGGAACATTTTTCCATTTTATTGTGTCTTCCTCAAATGAAACTTTATTTTAAAAATTCTGATATTATAGGAAATTTTATATTTAATTTAAATATAAGGATGATCACAAATACTAAACTTTGAAATACCCATTATTTAAATAGACATATTCAAATGCCTTTTGTAACTTTTCAAGATAAGTATTCAGTAATTAATATGACTTAGGAAATTATTTTTCATAGGTGTCTCAGTTTCTGTGCATCCTTTCTTTTGTTCTGACCATCATGTCATGGATGTTTGTGCAGGAAGCAAGCTTGGAAGACCGAGATAATGTCTCACTCTAAAGCACAGAACAAATTTTTCACTGTCCAGAATAGTAAAGACTCGAGGACATAGGTTGGGCTGTTTGCTAGAAGCCCCTATAAATGATTGAGGATTTCTAACCTCAGGGTTCCTCTGCAGTGATGTAAACCCACCATGTACATGCCACTCACATGTGACCCCCTCCCTCATGGACTGTGGGGTGCAGAGAGAAGTATACAAACATGACAGTCTGTTGGGTATACTGTAATAAACTCTTTGTTCTTAACATGGGAGACTTGTGTCAGCATGAAACAGACTTGTAAGTGTGAAAATATCGCAAGATTTCAAAACTTTCACACATCTTGACAAAGTGCTTTTAAAGTTTAATGTAGGGGAGATGAGGAGACATTAGTCAACAGGTACAAGGGTTTGGTTATAAAAGAGGAATAGGTCCTAGAGGTCTACTACATAGCACAGTGCCTACTGTTAACAATACTGTACTGTATATTTGAAGATTTCTTAAGAGGGTAGATCTATGTTAAGTGTTTGGATCCCAAAAAAGTAACAAAAAAGAAAACAGGAAGAAAATTTTGATGGTTTTATGACACAGACTATGGTGATGGCTTCACGGGTGTATACTTATGTCCAAGCTCATCACAAGTTACACAAATTAATGGTATACAGCTTTTTGTATATCAAACAAAAACAAACCAGCCAAACAAAATACATAAATTCATTAATTAAATAAAATACAATTTGAAGGCAGGGAAAACAGAACGGGAAGAAATCAGAGAGGAAGACATACCATGAGACACTCTAGACTCCAGGAAACAAACTGAGGGCTACAGAAGGGAGTGTTGGGGGGATGGGGTAACCACGTGATGGGTATTAAGGAGGGCACATGTGGTGATGAGCACTGAGGGTCATACAAAACTAATGAATTGTTGAACATTGCATCAAAAACTAATTATGGGGGCGCCTGGGTGGCTCAGTTGGTTAAGTGACTGCCTTCAGCTCAGGTCACGATCCTGGAGTCCTGGGATCGAGTCCCACATCGGGCTCCCAGCTCCACGGGGAGTCTGCTTCTCCTTCTGACCTTCTGCCTCTCATGCTCTCTCTCACTATCTCTCTCTCAAATAAATAAATAAAATAATAAAAAAACTAATTATGTACCATATGTTGACTAATTGAATATAATAAAAAACAATAAATAAAAATAAAGTTAAATTTTTATTATTTTGCCCTTTCCTTCTGTTTAAGATTCAGTGTCTTTTGTATAAATGAAATCTATGAACACAGTCAATAACTAAGACACCTGTAAAATGGATTACCATGAAAGCTGAAAGAATGAAAAACAGTCAAGGTATTACTCCTCTACTTATTTTTACTTATGTAAAATGTATTACACATCTAGAAATATATGAAATATACATGTGCACTTTAAAGAAAATGATACAGTGAGTACTTATGCAACCACAAATCAGTTAAGACAATAACAATTTATTTTAGAAATCTCTTCATCTCTATTGCAAAAGCATCCCTTGTCCCTTTAAATAACTCTCCTACTTTTATCTGTAGGTTTAACTTCCACGTGTGCATATTTAAGCAACTTGTTATACATATCAACTGTCTTGAGACTTCTTATGTATAGAATTATTGGATTTCCTTCTGCTTTGCTTCTTTCCATTGATATTATACGTGTATAATATATCCAGGCTGATTATTTAATCCTCTGCTTAGAGTATAACTTTGTATGGATATATCATAATATATGTGCCCTTTATTATTGACTGCCTTTCATATTTTTATAACACTTTGCCGTGAAAAAAATTCTGCAATAGACAATCTTGCACATGGTGCACATGTGAAGAGTTTGCCATATTACATAACTAAGAGTAGAAATCTGGCATGGTGAATTTGAAGAGATTTATTAGATCATCTAGTAAAGCAAGGCTTCCTGCCATGTTTTTCTTCAAAAGTATCTTGGCCATTCTTGACCCTTTCTACTACATATATATTATAACACCTGCTTGTAATCTATATACATACCTGTGGGTACAATAAACATTCTCTATAATACACAAAATCTATATTGGGTGTGTATTAAATCTGGGGCAATAGATATCTTTACAACACTATATGTAGGTTGTTTCATCTGATTTATTTTAGACTTCTTTAATTTTCTGTCAGTAATAGATTTTTTTCTTAAAAACTATAATGATATTTTGTTAAATTTATTCCTAAATGCTTCATACTTTTGGTGATTTTTGAAATGTATTTTAAAAATAAATTTTCGGGACACCTGGGTGGCTCAGTTGGTTAAGCAGCTGCCTTCGGCTCAGGTCATGATCCCAGTGTCCTGGGATTGAGTCCCACATCGGGCTCCCTGCTCAGCAGGGAGCCTGCTTCTCCCTCTGACTCTGCCTGCCACTCTGTCTGCCTGTGCTCGCTCTCTTGCGCTCACTCTCTCTGACAAGTAAATAAATAAAATCTTTAAAAAATAAATAAATAAATTTTCATTTTCTAACAATTTGGTGGGCTAATACTGATTTTTGTATGTTCATTTTGTACCACCAGGTTTGACCAAGTTCTTATCAACTGTAATAAAATATCTATGGATATTTCCTTCTTTTATTTCCTTTAGAACATTCTATCATTTACTTATTTAACTATTTTGGCTAGATAATCCAATACAATTTTGAACTGAATTGATAAGAGTGGACATAATTGTTTTATTCCTCATCTCAAGGGGATGCTTGCTTTTGAACAGTCATCATTAAGTCTGATGTTTGTACAACATTTTTACATATTCCTTAAAAGATTAGGAAAGTGTAATTTTATTAGTACTTTGCTAAGAATTTTTATCATAAGTAGATCCAACTTTATCAATTTTTGCAACTAATGAAATAATCATATATATAGATAGATTAATGTTTAAATGTGATCAATTCAATTGATTTTCTAATTTGGATTGCGAAGGATTCATAAGATAAATTCCATCTTAAACATAACATACTATTCAGTTACACATTAGTAGATTTATTTTCTAAAATATTATTAGATCCTCCTTGAAGTTTTTAATGAGGTTGGATAACATTAGTTGCACCCAACATCCTCTGTGTCTTGATCCCTTAAGAATGATATTATTTGGAGTTGGCAATGCACTTGGCCCAAAGGATACTTCCATTTCACCCTTACAGCTAGGCATGACATAGGACTACTCTTTAGTCAATGAGACATAACCAAACACCTTGTTTGGAAGTTCAAAGAAAGACACTGAAAGGAAGCGGCACTGAGTGTGGGGGACTGTCTTTCCTTTCTCATTTCTGCTTTCCATGAGAGAAATGATGTGAATGGATTCCAAGAAGTAGCTATGAATCATAATTTGTCCTTAAAAATTAAAGCTGTGTACTCCAAAACAGAAAGATACAGAATATATGGATCCTTTTATGAGCAAGAGGTACCTCACCAGACTCCTTATTTCTACCTTCAAACTTTGTGTGTATCTAAGCTCTAGCCTAGGACATTTAAGAACTGTAATCAAGTCAATAAAACTAGCAGTCTAATTAATTCAATGCTTTATGGATATAAGCCTTAAACAGTGCAAACATGTGTCCTCCTGTCTATATGAAGCACAGAGTGGGAGATAATATTCTCCTGAGAATGAGCAAAAATTTAAATTGTTGCAAATACAGAAAACTGCAAAACATTTAACTTCATTGCCTGAAACACATTCACATCTCAGATTTTTTTTTCAGTATTTCAGGTTATATTAACAAGGAAAAAGTATTTAAAATGACACGAACGTTTACTACCCTTCAAAAGGATAATCAGAATATTCTGCTGCTAAAAATAAGGATATCATACTTATGGCTTTTACTTATTACAAATGGCTTATTTCCCATTTATTACTGTGCAACTGTTTTAAATTAATAAAAAGAGAGTTGTTTTACAGTATAAAAAGAAGAGCAGAGATGGTAAGTATGCAGGGCACAAAACGGCAAAGCTTGAGAACCTTAGTCTCTAGAGGCATTACACTGGTTTTTCATGAAAAAAGTAGACTATTGCAGAAATCCTAAGATGGAATTTAATTTTAATTAATTGTAACAAACGAATGATATCATTTTTATTAATTATTTTTATTAACATATAATGTATTATTTGCCCCAGGGGTGCAGGTCTGTGAATCGTCAGGCTTACACACTTCACAGCCCTCACCATATCACACATCCTCCCCAATGTCCATAACCCAGCCACCCTCTCCATAACCCCCCTCCCTCCAGGAACCCTCAGTTTGTTTTGTGAGATTAAGAGTCTCTTATGGTTTGTCTCCAAAGAATAATTTTCTTGAGATGCAGCCAAGGAAAATACTGGGAATATAGTTTCTAACTTGGCTCCCTAGATGGATAGTATCGATTTGTACATCCTAGGAATATGGAAAGAGGAGGATTGCGGTGGCTATAAAGATTAAGTAATTTGGTTTTTGAGATGTTTTGGAGATTAACCTAATGGAAACCTCCTCCAAAGAAGATTTCCCTTTGATCTATCAGATATAAAACCTTATATGTATTATAGATTAGGGGGAGGGGCAGATTTTCTCCATTAAATCCTGAAGGAAGAGCAAAGACATTTTACACTTCTCCTACTGCTCAAGGAAGGTCCGTGGCCTCTCCTTTGCACTGGTTTTACCTGATCAGGCCTGGTGTGGGAATGAGACAGGTGCTTCCTGGGCAATGTCAGCAGCACCGGCCTGATTTTATGCCCAATAAAGTAATCAAAGGAACCAAGGCAGCACAAAGGGGGAAAGTATGCCAGATGTGAGGCTAATGGGGCAATGACGGGGAGCAGACTATGGAGCTGAAATAAGCTTGTTAAGCAGAGCTAAAATCCATGAAAAGCAAAGTTCTAGAAGTTCTAAAGCAAGAGCTATCTTTGTAAGCTTTAGCTCTCATCAGGGGAAAGTATGTGATCAAACTGCTCATATATCATGTATATAGAGGTATTCATATAAGTAGGTTGAGTTATTAATAATAAAATATAAAAGAAAGCTTTGAAATATTTTAGCAAGCCACTTGAATTTCACCTGCTATTTTTAGCTATGTAATATATGTGCCCTTATTCGTCACTCTTAAGTTTTTTATTTTTCCTTTATCATCATTATCTTAAACCTAGTGGAAAATTAGAAACTCTACTGGTAATGATTAAAATATCCAGTAATGCCATTGTATTTATATTTCATTGCATTTAAATTAAAAATGCAAAGCATGTTGCTTTAACTTCCTTCAGTTTTCATTTTAGTTCATTTATAAAATATTTCCTTTTATATGTAGATCATAAATTAAAATGTACATTTCATTAGTTGTAGCTGGCTTTTTGTATTCTCCCCAAGATATGCTACATAGAAGGCTTAATTTATCAAATAATTCAAAATCTCATGTTCTCTTTTTCTATTTAGAGAATAAATAAATTGGTAAGCGAATGTGTGATTAGTTTCTCTGATGTATCATGCAACATGACTATTAATAGTATGAGTAAGAATCAGCCTAAGTAGATACTAACAGCTCTCATGATTAGAGCATCTACTCCCTTCACAATGAAAATCAGGTACACTGTTTATTCCCATGTTTCCCCACCTTAAAATATACTTGATTAACTTACTTAATTCAATATTTATTGCCAGGTTCAGTCCTAGTGAACATACTGTGGTGAATAAAATCAATGTGTTGCCCATTCTCCTGGTGCATATAAAATAGTAATTGTGCAGTAAAATATATATGAAAGAAATTGAAGAATTCTTATGTTAACACTATATGTTTTAAATGATATTTCTATAAAATAGTGGGAAAATTTTCCTAGGCCAAAAAAACCCCATAAAATGTAAGCAGTTGTTATTTCATAAAACTCTACATAAAGTGCAAATTCCAAGAAATTTCATAGTTTGAAGAAATTACACATACCTATTAGGAGCCGATGTCTTAAATGTAATTAAAAATTGGATTAATCACTTTTTCTATCTTATAAAACCTTTGACATAAGTGCAAATTATTAAACGCATAGCTTTGATATTGTCTATTCAACAGAATACATAATGGAAAGAAATTGATATTTTACTTGGTAAGTTCCCTAAAATCATAAATTGTATTAAAATCTGATATATATTTGTGTGTGCATATATGGTATGCACACACACACATAAATCCAATGGTTGATTTTTTGAATACCTATTTCTTTCCCCCATTTCAGCCCTCACACTTTTACACATTCTTTTTGAGTTTCCTTTTTGAGTTACACATCCTCAGAATTCCCTCTGAGACATCTTTTCTTGACTGTCCTACATAATGGTAGGGGGGCAGGGAGCTGGCATGATATTTCTGTTTCTGTAAGTATATTTTTGTTTTATATTTTTGGTTTTATCAATATGTTTTATCTGAAGCTACAAATGTATCCCTATCTAAGAAAAAGCAGCATAAGGTGTTGGTTCTGTACAAGTTTACAGAACCAGACAAACAATGCTCAAATAACAATTCAACTAATTAGCTGTTTGCCTCTGGGCAGGTAACATGATTTCTGTGCACGTCAGTTTTCTCATCTTTAAAATAAAGACAATAAAAGCATATATGCCACAAAGTTGTATGAACATTACACATAGAAAAAATATATATGTATGAATGTACGTGTGCATGTCTGTATTTGTGTATTTGTGTGTGTTAAATGCTCAGAATGGTACCTAGCAAAAATAATCACTTAAGTAAGCAATAACTATCCCATTAATGTATCTTCCTAGCTCTCCAAATATATTGTATCCAACTGTTTTATATAAATTACTCATTCTAATTTCCTTTTGGTGGAATTTGGAATTTGCTCCAAGTGGGGAGCATGATATAGGACTATGATATATCCTCACTTCTCTGAATGGGGTTTGCATCAAACTGCTGACAATTATTTGAGGACGTAACATTGAACCTTCATTTTCTTTTTCCTGGCTGCCTTGTTATATACCAAAACTATGTCGAGACAAATATGAACTCAAAATATGCTTTCATAGATATAACCAAACTGTTCCTTCTGAAATTATTCTGACTTCCTACTCCCACCTTTTAAAAAAATACATATAGCTATTTTCTGAGCATGTATTTCCATCCTTGGGGCTAAAAACTTTTTTATTTAATACAAATGATTAATGCTGTTCTTAGAGTCTATCTCTGAAAAAGGAGAAGACACATTGAGATGAAGAATATTAGATTATAAGAACTAATATATTAGTCATTAAGTTATTTAATGCTTTCCCATTGACAATACACATGTGTATTAACCAGAAATAAAAGAATGCATAGCAAGCAAACACCGAATTCTCTGGTAGGATTTTATTTTGGCAATTTTGCATACATGGCATTGCTTCTCTCCATCCTGTTTAATTCCATCTATTCAACCTTATTTTCAACACCTGGCTTTAATCTTGGTATTAACTTGGCAAATTCTTGGCTGAACCATTTTAACTGCCTGGCTTCTGGGAATCTTTCCCATCACTGAGTCAATATGCTGTGGCTTGGCTCCGCTACCCAATCCCAGTGACTCCGAAGGTCATCCATCCTGAGTTCAGTACACTCTGGTTTTAGTCTTTGGCTTACCCTTCCATAGATGAGTGTCTGCTGTGTGTCTTTCTACCTACTGCTCCCCCCTGCTGCCCCCCACCCCCCCCCACCACCTGCCTCTCCGCTCAGGCATCTGCCTGTTCTTGGGGCAATCCACTGCAACCTCCTTACTTCACTCTGGAGTCACTCTTGGTCCTTCTCTACTTGGCTCTTCTCTGCTGCACTCCAGCAGCTGTATCAATTATCTGTATGGGGACAGACTGCATTCGGCTAGCTGCACTGAAATCTTGAGCAAACTCAATGGTGCAGCATCAAGTGAACAGAGAGCAGGTAAGCACATACAAAATGAAATTCCATTTATGGCAACACAGTAGACCTGGAGGGTTAAAACAACCCACTTCAATTTAAAGCAGGATAAAAGTCAGTGGGCTGGTAGTCCTGGGCTCCTCTGACCTGGCATATTCTTCACTTTATATCTGCTGATACCACAGATTTTAATGCTGCAGAGGAGAGCACTGTAAGGTTTCATTTACTCCAACCACATCTATTCTCAATCTTCTCCTTTTCACTGCTTGCTTGTTGGCTCAGTAATAAAGTAAAGTCCAAGAAAACTCAGTTGAGCCTGAGTAATCCTTCTCACAAATCTTCAAATCTGAAGGAGCCTCAGGGTCTGGTTTAATTCATACGCTTCTCACCACGAGGTTGTTGAGGTTAAACCTCACCTCCAGGAAATTTATGACTGAGAAGAGATGAAAAAAATGTATATTTACAGCACAATAAGCTGGTATAATTATGTATAAATGGTATGCTTAATTTGTTTGGTCTATAATGTTCAGGTAACTTATTTACATTTTTTTCACAATAGCCTGGGAGGGAGAATTATTTTTAAAAAGGAAATCTTCTCAGAGAAGTTGTGATATGTGTAAAATTATCTACCTACTAAAAAATACTAGAGCACCACCTTATATTGATTCTTGACCTAATGAAGTTGTGTTTGACATGGATTTGAAACAAAATTTGTCCTGAGTTCACTATAGACCAACCTGAGGATATTGGGCAAATTGTTTTTATGTCTCTGAGCTTTGTTTTCCTCAGGTGAGCATATGGCTATGAACAACTAGCTCAAAAGGATGTCTTGGAGGTTAAATAAGATAATTTATTTGTAAACATCCCTGCTTAATACCTATCACATAATAAATGTGGAATTATTATCATGTTCTTCCTTGGAAAATGAAGTAACTCTAGCGGTCTTTAGCTTAGTGGAATTTGTAGCTAGTAGGAAAAGAGGTGAGTTTTTAAAATCAATATCTGTGTCTACCTTATTCAACTCTGTACTTCTTAGCATGAGGTCAAGCATGTTTGAAACACCAAATACATGTTTGTTGAATGAGAAAATAAATAAATGATCTGGTGATGAGATAGTGTATGTATTGAAGTCACATAAGACAGAGAGGAAGATTTTTATAGAGGCAAGTTCAAAGAGGATGCCATGTAGCAAAGGTGAAGAAAAATCTGAAAGTACATAATTAGCTAACATAGAAAGGCTCTTGCCTTTTGGGTCAACATTTCTGTAAACTTTGAGATACTACTTAAGAGTAATTTAAAAAAAATTTTTTTTTAAAGATTTTATTTATTTGACAGAGAGAGACACAGGGACAGAGGGAACACAAGCAGGGGGGGTGGAAGAGTGAGAAGCAGGCTTCCCGCTGAGCAGAGAGCCAGATGCAGGGCTCAATCCCAAGACACTGGGATAATAACCTGAGCCTAAGGCAGGCGCTTAAGGACTCAGGCATCCAGGTGCCCCTAAATTTCTAAACATTACTTAGAATGTATATCAGAATATCTATAAAATATGGACCAATCTGATATTGTGCTTTTTTTATATCCCAACTTACCACTTCATATACCTTATTCACTGAAACGAGTTTTACATGCATTGCTGTGTAAATATAAAATATTGAAAAGAACTGGGAATCATAATATAATATTCTTTTCTCTCCCTCTCTCTCTTTCTTTCTCCAAGAAGCTGTTCTAAGTAACTAATAGACTTCCCTGGTGCACCTTCCAAAACTTTCACTTTGGAAAATACATAAAATCACTATTCAGTAGAATTTTTCCATCCACAAAGGTTTAATAATATGTATTAAATGTAACTTTATAACTTGAACATATACTTTCTACAAAATCCATCTGTAAAATCATTGTTATATGATAAATCATCTTAGTTACTGATTAAACTTCTCTAAATCAGTTATATAAAAATCACAAAGTTAAAATGAGCCTCTCTTGTCAGCCTCTACATCATTTAATGAATGCAAACTAAATGCTCACTAAACCTTACTGCAAACAGCTTGAGTTACGTTTTGAACAACTGTGGAGGTATTAAATATAATTATTATGCCCATCTTTAAAATATATATTTCATATGTTAAGTTGAGAAATTTAATAGAAACACTGAAAATTAGAATGGACATAACAATATTGGATGAATGATGGTGTGTATTTTAAATATGAGCGGTGGAATTTTTATGTCAAAAATACATTTATATTTATTTCAAGTTATTTTTCTCATTTGTCAAGCCACTGCTTTAAGTCATTCTCCCCTTTTTATCCATCACGCTGTATTGAAGCTGACATTTTTAAACTGGCATACATGCAGGCCAGTTTTTAAAACTGCTATTTTTAATCTTGACACAATCAGGGAAAAAAATCTCTTTGGCACTCTACTTTCTGTACTATAGCACATTAGTCAGTTCATGAAATGTACCTCAGAGTGTCATTAGAAACTGAGGGGAAACAATTGTTCAAAGGAATCCAAACTGTTTTTCCCTCCATACTTGAGCTTATCTCTCCCGGTACAGGTTCTCATTATGAGCTTTCTCTCCCTTTTTTTGGCAGGCAGCTTCAATTTCATTTTTTTACTTCTTTGGAGCAACTAATTTTAATAAAATAAAACATGAATTTGTCACACACATGTTTAAGTTCATCATGTGTTAATCATTAAAATGCCTTATTAATTATTGGGAAGTTCATTATTACTGATTCTAGTATTTTCTATTTGTAACTCCAGGCTTCCTCTACAATTTTTTGTTATAGGTAATAAAATAACTTTTAACAAATAAACATAAACACACAATCCTGAAAACAAATAACTCTACTTTCAATTGTTCCTCAGTTCTTTCAAATGTTCTAATGAATAAATTGTAGTTTATTCCCTAATATGTTTCTTAGAGAAATGCACTTATAAATATATTTCTGAATTTTTAATATATATGGATTTCAAATTATATTGATACATATAATATATTGCACTGGGACATTAGTTAAGTTTGGATTAATCTTCCATTTATTATTATAGGTGTATATTAAAACTATCTACTTAACATTACCCATATTGTTTATACACAGAATAATGGAGCTTGAGAAAAGCATCTACCTCACAAATGATCAGATGGTTTTAGTCAATGAAATTCCTTCCCGGTCTTATATAATGTGTAAACACTGGACACAAACACTTACACATACAGATGTAAATTCACCAGGTCCCTTCCTCTAAACTCTCTATTAGTACTGTTATTTGAATTACTTTAAGAAGAAATAATCATCTTCTACAAGTGATGATTCTTACAGAATATAATTTTGATGACCAGCAGAATCCTGAATGCCAGTGAAATTTGTGGTTCAAATGACTCAGGTTTTGGTTTGTTTGTTTGAAAGAGAAAAGGGGGAGGGATAGAGGGAGAGGAGAGAGAGAATCTCAAGCAGATGCTACACTGAGTGTGGAGCCCAACATGGGGGGGTCAATCCCACAACTGTGAGATCATGAACTGAGCTGAAATCAAGAGTTGGACACTTATTAGCTGATCCACTCCTGTACCCCTGACTCAAGTTTATAATAAGAGTGATATTTCAAGAATAGAAAGTTATTACCTTTGCCTAAAATATGAAATTTCAGATTTTGTGTATATTTCCAAATATTGTACAACTACTAAACATTGAATAGTTTCATGCAGTAAATTTTACTGTTCTTGAAAATGTGTCCTGGAATATCATTTGCTACCCATGCCTGAAAATAACTTCTCTCTTTATGTTATTTGAAGTAGAAAATACGTATTACTGGGGATTGAACTTAAGCAAGAGTAGAACAATTTTTAGGTTGAATGCACAACAAAACATTTTTCAAAAATATGCAAAATCACTAACACTGTACAATACTGAATAACCTTTCTAGCTCCAGGCATCAGGGATTTGGATGTTCAATGTTATTATGTTTATTTAAATGTGATCTACCTTTGATTGATATTAAGAATCCTCTTATCCAAGTATGCCTTGATGTAAGGAAAGAAAATATGCCCAAAATCAGTCACCACAGCTCTTCATGATAGCAAAGATAAATGCAAACTTTTCATATATTTAATTTTTTTCTTTTCTCATTTTCAAAATAATGTGACATTTCCCTTTCCAGCAATATTTGACATGAAATATCTTGAAAAACAAAGAAACTTGTACTGCATAATGCATAGAAATGTTGGATAAAATACAACAGACACATAAGAATTGATATAGAAAAAACCATAATTACAAAAATGTAACTTACAAAAAAGTTAATCTAGTTCATCAAATTCTTTAAGTACTTTTCTCCAGAAAAGTTTCTCCATGAAACACTCACCCATTCCCTTGGTGCTTCTTGACTCTCTGTTGCTTCACTAAGCAAAACTAACTTTGTGGCAATTGGCGGGGGAGCTTCTAAAGAATTGGACATTCTACTAGATTTGGCCATGAATCTTTGCCGTAGACGCAGTAATAGATTTTATGCTTATAAGCAGCACAGCCAAGGCCAACTAGTCACAAGTTCTATGCTGAATCAAGTTGAATGACATTAAGACCTTCAAGGCTGAGTTTATTTACTTTATCCTAATAAAGATCTCCATACCTTTTTGGTTAGATGATCATAATTACACTTATTTTCTTTGTTGACTGTCTGTAGGAACACTGCTTTGCTACTAACCATTCTATCTGTCCACTGGCAACACTGTTACATGTCTATTAGACCACTCCTAAGTCAGGAGACAAAGAGCCAAAAGATGTGTCTTCTGAATTCACCTCAAGGAATACCAATTTAAGAAGTTCTCCTCAGATTGGTATCATTTGCATAAACTGCCTGAGGAATCTTTTTGAAACCTTATAAAAATGTTTCTGTTCTTGATTGTGTATGAGAAATTTGTTTTGAAAGATAGCTACTCTCCACATATTCTACTTTCCAGGAGGATGCTAATTTCTGCACCAAGGCATTCTCAAGTGATATTTTATTTTTTACTATCAGTCAATTCCTTATGGATTCACTGGCTGATAAACTTACACTTCCTCTTGACTGGATAATGTATTCTCATTCTTGTATTTATCTTTCTAAATGCATAACTTCAAGCATAATTACAAATTTCAGTTACCACTTAGGGAAAATTTTAATGTAAGGAAGATTTTTCATAAGAAATTCTTCCAGAAAATACTAATATTTTAACTGTTTGAATTATTCTAAGTAAACTTTTCCATTGAAATATCAACCCTGAAAAGAATGTCTTAACTTTGATTTAAGCTAATGATATTAATTATAAGATTACTGGATAAGAAGGAGACTGGAATACTTGGAGCTTGAAACAAGATTTTAAAAATCTATAAATACTTGACTTATTAATAGAAATATTTATAAATTAAGGGAAAAAAGGTCCATGTAACATGTCTAAAAAAATTACAGTGAGTTAATAATATTTATTTGCACACAACTCTCTTTCTCCCTAATTCTGTTACAGCCAATAATATTCTCTTTGTCTATGTCTACAATTTTTTTTTCATGTTTAAACTTTCTAGATCTCTTGTTTTATTTGAGTGTCTCTTTCACTGGCTTCCTTAGAATGTCATATGCAAATAATATTTAGAGAATATGCATGTCACAAATCACTTTTATTGATAGCCTCCTGTATACTTTCTAGCTTAGCTCAACAGTGTTATATCACCTTAACATTATTGGCATGTGTGGGTGGAAATTAGTTTGGGGGCCTGTCCTGTGCATTGTAGGATGTCTATCAGCATCTCTGGCCCTTCCTTATTAGATAGCAGAGGCAACACCCCTAGTTCTGACAGACGAACTTGTCTCCCTAAGCTGCCAACTATTTCCTGGGAAGGGGATAGGGGTGATGTCTTTGACTGTGCAGAATTCTCTGCTGTGTGTAGCAGCCAGTCTCCAAAGGGACCTCATGACTCTCGCTTTCTGCTATTCAGATCTCTGTTTAGTTCACTCTCACACTTTACCGGTTAATCTTTGTGACGAATGGTCACAAATGCTAATGGTATTTGGCAGACATGATGGTTTTTATGTCACTAACAATTTGGGGTTATAAAAAGACCATAACTGCCACTTTGGGTTTTCTTTCTCTTTCTTAAATCACTTGCTCAAGCTATCATGTTGTAAACAACCCGACGGAGAGCTCACATGATGAGGATCAGAAACTTCCACCAAACTTCAGTGAGGAACTGAGATTACCAACAATAGAGGTGAAGTAGGAAGCAGATTCTTTAGTCCCAGTTGAGGTTGGACATGACTGAAGACCTTGCAGCTTAACTGAGAGAGATCCCAAGGCAGAACACCATAAGCGAACTATTACCAATTTCTGTTCCATGAAAACGTTAATATAAAAAAAAATTGCTGGTTTAAGTTGCTAAGGAGTGAGGTAATTCATTACACAGCAATAGATAACTTAGAAAATCCCTGGAAAGCACAGGTTTTTTCAGATCCCTATGCCTTTTCTCAGTTTGCTACTATAACATCTTCTGTTCAGTTTCTGTCTGCAGTTGCTCAAATTACTCTTCATGACCAAAGATATAATGATACGTTTTCCTGAAGTCTATACGGCAATGAGAAGCCTCTTTAAACTTCTCTTATGTAAATTATCACCAGTAACTATTTATATGCATTTGGTGTTCATTTTCATTCTTACCTGTTTTTACATACACCCAGTTGGTGAGTCCATAAGAATGTATAACTTGTCACACTGTGTAAGGTTATATAAAGCAAAAGCAAAAACAAAAACAAAAACAAAAACATTGAGTAAACCCAAATCCTGAAAATAAAGCAACGTTTTTTTCAGATGACATGAATCTCTTCATAATCACAGCCATTCCATTTTAAATATAGACATAACTTAGAGCAACTTGTAAGATCAGAGTAGCGGTTCATAGATTCACAAACCAGTAATGAACCTGAATTCTAATAGTGCAGACTACCTGTTAGGTGAGTGGGCTTGGAAAATGCATGCAGGGTTTAGTGACGATATTGAACAATCCCCACAATGATACATTACCAGAGATAGAGTAAGTACTATGGTTATGGTAGTAGGTTCAGTTTGTTTTCCTACCACCCTTTTTATTAAATCATGTTATATAGCATTTTTTCATAAATTTCCTTTGTCTTCAACTTGGACTTGTTTGTCTCCAATATATAACATGCGTGTTGGTTCTACTTACTTATATCTAACCATTTGCAGTTTTTCCAACTATTTTTATAGTGATTTCCCTCTGTATATAATTATCTATTCTCTGACAGTCCAAGATCCTCACACTTCCTGTAACTTAATGCAATGTGTGTGTTGTCTTGCTTTGTTCTCTTTATCAACTGCACTTGAAGTTCCTTTCAAGCCTTGTTTTCCGGTTTTGTTCTTATTCTCACCAAATAAAATATTGTTCAACACAAAATATGTGATAATACATATCTAAAAATTGAGTGATTTCTATTTTGTTATGGTATATAGACCTCTATGAGGAAATAGCCTTTACTACAATATGTGATCCTTTGATCATTCCAATACAATGAAAATACTTAACAAACATTTTTTTTGTACTGAAAGAAGAGCAACAGTGGCTCTTTTTATTTAACATAAAAATAGACTTTTACTAGGTGTTCTGTTGATGATAATACATAAGCAAGGAACTAAATGCACCACTTTGTAACCATAGTAAATGAAAATTTATTTTCACTCTATGGCTTAAGATTAGAATGACATTTTGTGACATTCAAAGGTCAGATACCTTTGGTCACTGACGTTATTTTAAAACATCTATAAGGGTGCCTTCTTTAAAATATGTTCCCTTTTGCCCTAATCAAAATATCTAATATTTTTCTAAAAGCAACTTCACTTAATAGCACCAGGCATAGAGCCATTCACATTGTTAAGCACTGTGTGGTGATATTCAACAGAACCTATGAAGCTCAAACAGCTTTCAGAGTTTTTGTCAGAAAAATAGTATTATTAATCCATTATATCATCTAATTACTAGGTGATTCGAGAGTGTAATTAATTTCACCTACAAATAACACACTGCATTACAAAGCCTTACATATTCTCAAACCCAATTCAGAAGTTATTCTGTGCATCTAATCTTCACTGATTCCTGTTTCAGTGATGACCCACTTTGTCTCTGTGTGCCCAGCCCAGTTATGCCTGAGGATCAGTGTTTTCTACATTTATGTTGAATAGAAGTTGTTCCAGTTCATGTAACCCCAATTCTTCTTTGGACCATGACTTATAAATCTGTGTGTATTTATATGTAAAATGATGTCTTAATTATCTAGTAGCTAATTATTTTAGAGTGAGGTTTGAAGAAGGATTCTTCTTTATTACCAACAGTGGAAGAATTACTAATTTATTTAAAATGTTGTACATTGCATTATGGATTATGTTATGCCTAGAAGTCACTTAAATATGAAAATGTACAAATAATATTAACATTGATTAACAGTTTATTTCAGTGTGTGTTAATGTCTAAAAGGACACACACATGAAAATGTACAATATTAACATTCATTTAAAGTTTATTTTCTGAAATGGGAATTAAGAAATCCAAATTCTGTACCCAGATCATTGGATTTCAAAGTAGTTATAAGCATATAATCTGTCCTTAGATGGGGTAAAATAATCTCTTAAAATCTAGTAACTTAAAACAAAATTCTCGGGACGAGAGCAAGATGGCAGAGAAGTAGCAGCTGAGACGACATCAGGTAGCAGGAGATCAGCTAGATAGCTTATCAAAACATTGCGAACACCTACAAATCCAACGGGAGATCAAAGAGAGGAAGAACAGCAATTCTGGAAACAGGAAATCGACCACTTTCTGAAAGGTAGGACCAGCGGAGAAGTGAATCGAAAGCGACGGGAGGATAGACCGCGGGGGAGGGGCCGGCTCCCGGCAAGCGGCGGAGCAACAGAGCACTAAATCGGGACTTTCAAAAGTCTGCTCCACAGAGGGACATCGCTCCAGAGGCTAAACCGGGGTGAAGCCCACACGGGGTCAGCGTGGCCCCAAGTCCCGCAGGGTCACAGAAGGGTGTCTGAGTGTCGCAGAGCTAGCAGGTATCGGAGCGGGAAGCAGGCTACAGAGACAGAGCCGAAGAGTGAGCTCTCAGCTCAGGGTTACCTTGAACGGGTCGCAGGCTGGGTGAGCTCGGAGCGCGGCCAGAGGCGGGGGAGACGTGAGTGGGCCGGGGCTTTTCTCTGAGGAGTGGAGCCCCGAATCTCACCTCTTCCGGGCCGGAGACTAGGAGGCCGCCATTTTCATTCCCGTCCTCCGGACTCTACGGAAAGCGCTCAGGGAACAAAAGCTCCCGAAAGCGAAACCCAGCGGATTACTCAGCCCGGCCCCTGGTAAGGGTGGTGCAGCTCTGCCTCGGGCAAAGACACTTGAGAATCACTACAACAGGCCCCTCCCCCAGAAGATCAAAAGAAATCCAGCCAAGACCAAGTTCACTTAACAAGGAGAGCAGCGGAACTCCAGAGGAGGAGAAAGCAATGCGCGGAATTCATGGCTTTCTCCCCATGATTCTTCAGTCTTGCAGTTAATTCAAT
>PISX010009477.1:0-75488 GCA_004024625.1 Mellivora capensis
GCTAGCCAACAATTTCTAATCATTTCATCCTTGAAACCTAAAATTTTCTTAAATTCCCAGTCTACATTGCCTCTTTAATTCTGAACTACCAGAATTCTTGAAAAGAAATGTTTATACGTGGAAAATATGCAGTCTAAAATTCTCTGTAACTCTTTCAACTGATGTTTTAATTCTAAACTAATTACCAATGCTAGGAGACTAAAGATCACATATTATATTGTTCCACTATACCTCATTACTGTACTTAGGAAAGAGTAAATGCCCAGAAAATACTGATTTCCTGTCCCTACATAAAGCACACCCTTTAATAGAAATCTTAATATAAATCTAAGAAACTTATTTTGAATAACAGCACTTTATTTCCTTATATGACCAAAAGCTAGAGAATGAAATTATCAAGGTATTTCATAAAGCAAAGATAATCTATGTTCTCAACATTGGCACAAATGATAATCGTTTCAATAGATTTACTTAGATCCTTTAGCAATAAAAAAAATTTTTGAGAAATATTTGATTTTGAAAAAGCTGTAAGTTTTTACCATCAGTAAGCTTTCCCATACCAGGAGTATAATCTATGTGGCTTTATTCAAAATTTAACTTCACGGGTTTATAAAACTTTAGTTATAAGATGGAAAAGTTCTGAGGATCTAAAGTTATAAAATGGAAAAGTTCTAAGATTATTAACTATAGCATGATAGTTAATAGTTAATAATACCATACTATATACTTAAGATTTCCTAAGAGAGTAGATCTGAAGCATCCTCATGGGCGGGGGAGGTAACTGTAAAGTGTTGGATATGTTAATTCATTTGGTTGGGATAACCATTTCACAACATATATGTATTTTATCACAGTGTATACTTAAAATATATTACTTTGCAATATACAATATATATATAATTTTATCAAATATACTTCAATAAAAACTTAATTTCATAAAAATGTGCACTATAGAATGCTTATAGAATATTTGTTGCATGACACTGATTTCAGTATTAGAATAGGTTTTTTTACTAATCGTTTATAACAATTAAGTTAGTTTAAGAAATTGATTACATGTAACTCACTCTGCAGATGCCTTTTGTTATTTCGTTGCGTAAATTAAAGTCACTTTCTATTTATGACCCTTGTTTTACAAAAGTAAAGTCATAATTTAAATATGCCTTCTTTTATCCAAAAAATGAAGAAAGAACTCTCAATACAAGCCTCTTTAAACTTAAGAAATCTGTTTGAACTCCTGAACCTTTTTTAAAAAATTGACTCTATTTTGAATTACAAAGAAACAGATATTTTCAGTTTTAACTTAGTTAAAGGCAAAAGAATGAATAATTAATTATACTAACAAATGATTGCATTTTTCTCTCATCTGTTACAGATAGATGAGAGAGACCACAATCCCAGATAAAACAAGATATTAACCTTTAAAAAAATTCTTAACATCCAGTTCTCAGTACAGCTCTCCAAAAACACAAAACCTAGTAATAAAAAAAAATAATAATAATGAGTTTTTGAATCAGAATGGCTGAATCTGAACTCAGGATCCATCAGTTAAGTAAACTTTAGCAAGTTATTTACTCTCCCTAAACTTCAGTTTTCTGACATGTAAAGGGGGTTTAACAATATTATTTTATCCTTTTAAAACTGTGATCCCTGAAAACATAAAGCATCTAAATTATTCTGAATTTATCCTTGGCATATAGTAAGCATTATGTAATTATTTTAAATTACAGTTAACATTAGTAGCATCTGCTTACTCATAGTTCATTTTATAATAGCCCTGACAGCCAAGCAAGCCATTTAAATAACAGAATGTAAACCCAATTTGTACTGAGAGCTTTCTTGGTGTCCTACTATTCCATAGAACATATTATCCCTGCAAAAGGAAAAGAATAGAACCCAGAGCTTCCTCAGACTATGGCCCTCTTCTTTGTGTGGCAGGAATGACTAACCAGAAGTCGGGATAATAATGTGAGGCCATGTTTCTGATGCTCTACAACTGTATGTTCTGGAACCCAGTACAGAATAAATTGAGCCATATAAGGACATATAAGAACCATGAGGACATATAAGAGTGGCCCATATAATACCGCTGTCTAAAACAGTGGTCTCCAAAATCAGAGGGAGAAAAAAAAAAAACATTTTAAACATGCAGCCTAAAATAAATACATAATTTATGTATGTGACCTACTGTACAGACAAAGTACGTTAGAAAACATTCTGAGGAAAGGATTAACAGCAGATCTGAACCTTTCTCCAAACACTGTCTCTTTGGAAACATTTTGGGCTATGATAAATGGGGAATGCCAGCTGTGTTTCCAGGCAACATTGTTTATTATTGGTGGAATGCATCTGGACCAGGAGGTCTATGAGTGATTATAAAATCATTCAGGACTCACAGACCTCAGTTTACTGTGTGAGGTGTGTTCTCCAACGGAGGGCATCCCTTGAGGAGATTGGGGCTGCTACCAAGATACTGGTTTCTGTGGAGCTTGAGCCTTATGCAAGGCAAGGTAGTCCATGCCTACCTATGTGGCTTATTCACCTTGAAACTAACTTGGGGGGCCAGGGAGAAGAGGTGGGAAATGATTCCTAACCAACCAGAGGGACCCCCACAGAAGAAGGACCCGACATTATCCTATTGACTTTCTATGTTTCCTATCCTCTATTACTCTACTCAGTCAAGTGAACCTGAAGTTAGACGATGGCCTATTGTGTCACATTAGTGTGAGTCTCAAGACGAAACCACAGTCCACTCTGGTGATCACAGAGATACATACATACATGTTATGTACATGTATTATTTCCTTCCTCTAAGCTAATGGATTATTTTAAACACTATACCATTGAGTAAACTGCTTTGCTTGACACACTTTCAGAACACTTGGGATAGGGGGCGCCTGGGTGGCTCAGTCAGTTAAGTGGCTGCCTTCAGTTCAGGTCCTGATCCCAGGATCCTAGGCTCAAGCCCCACATCAGGCTCCCTGCTCTGCAGAGAATCTGCTTCTCCCTTTCCCTCTGCTTGTCACTCTGCCTACTTATGCTCTCTCTCTAGCTCTCTGTCAAATAAATAAATAAAATATTTTTTTTAGAAAAGGAACTCCTCTGTTTAAAAAAAAGGAAGAAGAAGAACATTTGGAGTATATTCTTTGTAACAATCTTAGGATATGCTCTTTTTTTCCTTTGTGATCTGATGTTTTTGACACATCCTTGTCTTTGGTTATTGTAAACCTTTGGCTTTCTCTGCAAGTATTGCAGCCAGGCCTTTTTGTCTTGTTTTTATTTTTATTTATTTGTTTTTATTACGTTTTATATTTTAATTCCAGTATAGTTAACATAAAGTGTTACATTAGTTTCAGTGATTCAATAATTCTAATCATTAATCAGTGTTCTGTGAACCCCAATGTTTATAGCAGCATTATGAACAATAGCCCAACTATGGAAAGAGCCCAACCGTCCATCAACTGACGACTGGATAAAGAAGATGTGATGTGTGTGTGTGTGTGTGTGTGTGTGTGTGTGTGTACATATATAACAAGAAACAGTACATGAACACAGGGGAAGGTAAAAAAGATGGGCGGGGGAAGCAAACCAAAAGAGACTCTTAACTATAGAGAACAAACTAAGGGCTGATAGAAGGAGAGGGCAGGAATGGGCTACATGGGTGGTGGGTATTGAGGGCACTCGTGAAGAGAGCTGGGTTATATGTAAGTGATGAATTACTAAATACTATACCTGAAACAAATTTTACCATATATGCTAAATAGAATTTAAATAAAAACTTGAAATTTAAAAAAAAAAAAATAGTGTTCATCCTGATAAGTGTACTCTTTAATCCCTATTTAATCACCTATTTCACCTACCCCCCCACCCACTTCCCCTCTGGTAACCATCAGTTTGTTTTCTATAGTTAAAAGTCTGTTTTTTTGGTTTGTGCCTTTCTGTCTTTTTTTCTTTTGCTTTTTTGTTTTATTTCTTAAATTCCACAGAGGAGTGAGATTATATGGTATTTGTCTTTCTCTGGCAGACTTAGTTCACTTTGCATTATACTTTCTAAGTCCATCCATCATTGCAAATGGCAAGATTTCTTTTTTTTTAATGGGTGAATAATATTTCAGTGTATATATATACTACATCTTCTTTATCCAGTCATCAATGGGTGGACACATGAGCTGCTTCTACAGTTGGGCTATCGTAAATAATGCTGCTATTAACACAAGGGTGCATGTATCTTTGATTTAGTGTTTTTGTACTCTTTGGGTAAATACCCAGTGGTGTGACTGGTAGATCATAGGGTAGTTCTATTTTTATCTTTTTGAGGAAACTCCATGTTGTTTTCCACAGTGGCTGCACCAGTATTCAGGCCCACCAACAGTGCAAGGGCGGGGAGGGGTTTCAATATCTCCACATCCCTGCCAACACTTGTTGTTGCTTGTGTTTTTTATTTTAGTCTGAGGTGCAAGGTGATATCTCATTGTAGTTTTGATTTGTATTTCCCTGATGATGAGTGATGGTGTGCATCTTTTCCTATGTCTGCTGGCCATTTGGATGTCTTCTTTAGAGAAATATCTGTTGAAGTCTACTGCTAATATTCTAAAGATTTATTTATTTTCTAGAGAGAGTGCATGCCCATGAATGGGAGGAGGAGAAGAGGTCAAGGGAGAGAGAGGATCTCAAGCAGACTCCCCACTGACTGTGGAGCCTCCTGTGGGGCTTGATCTCACAACCCTGACATCATGACCTAAGCCAAAATCAAGAGTCAGACGCTTAACCAACTGACCGACTCAGGCACCTGTTCATGTCTTCTGCCCATTTTTTTTTTTAATTTTTATTTTTTATAAACAAATTTTTATCCCCAGGGGTACATGTCTGTGAATCGCCAGGTTTACACACTTCACAGCACTAACCATAGCACATACCCTCCCCAATGTCCATTACCCCACCCACCTTTTCCGACCCCCCCCCCCCAGCAACCCTCAGTTTGTTTTGTGAGATTAAGAGTCACTTATGGTTTGTCTCCCTCCCAATCCCATCTTGTTTCTTTTCTTCTTTTTCTGCCCCCCTAATCCCCCATGTTGCATCTCCACTTCCTCATATCAGGGAGAGCATATGGTAGCTAGGCCTTTTTAAACCAAAAACTGGTAACTCCATTGCTATAAATTCTGCAGCAGCAAGACATAAAGAATTTCTAAAAATACAAAAACTAAAATACTTTCTTGAAGTCTTCTCTTCTTACTAACTTTCTTTTAGAGATTATCAGAGTATAACCATAGAGCAGCCCCTGGGCGGCTCTGTCAGTTTACTGTCCAGCTCTCCATTGTGGCTCAGGTCATGATTTCAGAATTGTGAGATCATGCTCAGTGTCAGGCTCCATAATGGGCATGGAGTCTGCTCAAGATTCTCTCTCTCCCTCTGCCACTTCCCCCATCTCCCTCTACTTCTCTCTCTAAAAAGGAAAAAAAAAAAGGATATAACTATAGAGGACTGCAATTTAAAAATTGCAATACTGGGATGCCTGGGAGGCTCAGTTGGTTAAGCGGCTGCCTTCGGCTCAGGTCATGATCCCAGCGTCCTGGGATCGAGTCTCACATCGGGCTCCTTGCTCGGCAGGGAACCTGCTTCTCCATCTGCCTCTGCCTACCACTCTGTCTGCCTGTGCTCACGCTCTCTCTCTCTCTCTCTAACAAATAAATAAATAAATAAAATCTTAAAAAAAAATAAATAAATAAAATTAAAATTGCAATACTGTGGGGGCACCTGAGTGGCTCAGCTGGTTAAGTATCTGACTCTAGATTTCAGCTCAGGTCATGGTCTCAAGGTCCTGGGATCAAACCCCACACTGGGCTTCACCTTCAGTGAGGAGTCTGCTTCTCTCTTTTTCTCCCTCTCTCTCTGCCCCTCCACCTGCTCTCTCTCTCTCTAATAAATATGTCTTGTAAAAAGAAACCTGCAATACTGTGGGACAAGTAACTCTTGCGGTTTTATTTTTTGAAAGATTTTAATTATTTATTTGACAGGGAGAGAGAGCACAAGCAGGGGGAACAGAAGAGGGAAATGCAGGCCCCCCACTGAACAGAGAGCCATATGTGGGTCCAAGCCCAGGACCCTGGAATCATGACCCAAGCTGAAAGCAGATGCCTAACTGACCCAGGTGCCCCAATTCTTTCAGTTTTAATACATTTTTATACTACTTTCATTAAAATATGCTATACTAAAAGAACTATCTTCATTCTTGAGACTACTCTCAATTCCGAGTAACCAAATAATTTTACCACTTCCTATGAAAATTTCTATAATCTTTCATTACCCCATTTTTAGGTACACATGTTTTTAAAAATATTTTTTAAACTTACCCTGAAACATGTAACATCAGCAGCATGTAGAAGACAAAGAAGAGATTATGAGTATACCAGAAGATGTCATAGTTGGAAACTCTGAAAAAGCAAATAACTTCATTTCAATGCTACTTTACATTCCATCATTTCAGATACATGTCACAATTGAAGAAAGTTAAAATAAGAGTTATCTCAGATTCATCTACTAGTATCGAAGTATTAACACATCACGCAGAAAGAACTGACAAAATTATAAATAACTCTTTATAATTTTGAAGGCTCTTTGTATTTCAAATAAAGATACACTGAAGGAATTAAAATAAAATACTTAAAGTTATGATGATGTAAGATTGAGGAGTAGGTAATAGAATGCTAATATGTACCTTTACTGTCCTTTTGATCACTATGCTTAATTTCCAAATGATATCTAAAACAAAAAATGCTCTTATCCCAATACACACTGTGGGAGTAGTCCAAAGGAAACGTAAATTGGGAGAAATTAAATAAATGCTCATCAAAGTTTTCTATTCTTTTCCTGAACAGCATACATATTAAAAATAACACGTTGCTGTTACTGGCCTGGGGGAGAACCAAGAGCCTGAAAAGGAAAGGGTATGGTGAAAAGGAAAGGTATAAGCACCATCTATGAAATTTTTGAGAAAAGTAGAAAGACTTAACAGGTACTTCATTTCATATGTCTGGGTGGATATTCATATCAAAATCTTGGAGGTGGAGGGCAGAAATTGGCAAAAGCTTCTCAGAAGATCCTGTTACAACCCTTCGACCCTCTTAGAAATCCGGATTTAAGCAGTATCCAATTGACTGGCATTTACTTTATCCACAGCTTTTGCTATCTTGCTAACAAGATCATTATCATCCTTGTAATATATGTCTTTTTTGCACATATCTGATTTCTTTTTGAACCTAAATTCCTAGAAGTGGAAATTTTACGTCAAAGGACACACATTTTGTTTTTGATACACATTGCCCATTGCTGTCTGAGGACATGTATCAATTATAAACCACACTATAGAGTAGGAGAGCCTGTTTCTCAAGCCCAGACTCCACTTCATATGTTCCCATTATTTTGTATTAAGTGGAATTGGGTATTATTTCCTTTGTGTGCTACTTGCTTTTAATTCTTCTGTGATTTATCTCTTCATGATAATTATCCATTTCTACATTTTCTTAATTGTTGTGTGTAAACTATTTAAATTTTATGTATATACTAATTCCATATAATTACAATAATTTATTATCGGGCAAAGTTCCTTCTAAATTTTTAATGGCATAATTTTTTTTTACAGTTACCTCTAACTTGCTAGAATTTCATTCATACAAATTTACTTTCTGCATAGCTTTGTTATGGCATCTTTTTTATTCAACAGCTTCATATATATAGCAAAGTCCCTTCCAGGGCTTTCTATGAATTCTGTCATTAGATTCAATTCCTTAATCATTTTTGCAAATAAGTCGTAGTCTGTTTTAAGTTACTGAAGAAGCCTAGTCATGCTAATGTTTAGTAAGCCACACTCCCCCTTTTACTCCTCTCTGGAATGTGTACTTGGATGTTCCCTCAGATGAACTTTAGAACCGTTTTGCTAAGTTCAAAAACAAACAAAATAATCTATCTTGGATTTTGATTGGAATTGCAAAAACCGATAAAATGATTGAGGAAGAACTCCATCTTTATGGAGTTATGGAATAAAGACAGTCTTTATTCAAATCTCTATGTCTCTCAGTGAAGGTCTGTGTTTTTTTATATAGCTTTCAATAGTTTTTCTTTTTTTTAAAGATTTTATTTATTTATTTATTTGAGAGAGAGAGTGAGAGAGAGAATGAGCAGGGGCAGGAGAGAGGGAGAAGCAGGTTCCCTGAGAAGCATGACCCTGAGATCATGACCCAAGCTGAAGGCAAATGCTTAACTGACTAAGCCACCCAGGTGCCCTTCAATAGTTGCTTATTAAATTTATTTCCAGATATTCTTTGTTTTTGTTGCAATTGTGAGTGGTACCTTTTTATTTTATTCAATTTCTAAACTGATAATAGCTGTTACATAAAAGCAATTTTTAGTATTTGTTTTTCTGTTCATTTACCTATTCCAAATCTTTAATTAATTTGGTATAATACTATAATACTATTCTTTTTCCCATAGTTCCCATAGTTTGGTATAATACTATAATACTATTCTTTTTCCCATAGTTCTTTCGGATTTTCTGGCTAGACAATTTCATATATATATATATATATATATCATATATATATATATATATTATTCCATTGGGAATAATGGGAAATAATGATGACTTGTTGTTGCATTCTTTCTAATGATTCCATTTCTAATAATTAAAGTTGTTTCATTTCTTATCATATATAAATAATGGTAGAATTAAAAATAACACTTGGGTTTTTCCAAAATTTTCTTAGGAATGTATTTTATGTTTCTTGGTAAGTATGATCTCAGTTCTGGCTTTTATATTTTTTTAATTCTATAAAGGAAATTAATTTCTAGTTTATTCTACTTATTCTAATTCAGAACTAGAGTTCAGATTTAATCACCACTTTTAAAAATCTATTGAGATGAAAATATGTTTGTATTCCTATCACCTGTTATTAAAAATATATTAACTTATTTTAAAAGATTGAGCACTAATGGACCATTGGTGAATTACTAGACTATATTCAACTACTCAAACAGAGGGGCCATTTGTTCATTCCATTTCTCTAATGTTTTATTTCCTCACTGGTAAGACAAAAAGTAGAAGAAGATTATCTCCATGATTCAGGGAATCCCTGGGGATTCCATGATTCCCCCCAGGGACACATGGGTGGCTCAGCCATTTAAAGCATCCGACTCTTGATTTCGGCTCGGGTCACAATCTCAGGGTTGTGAGATCAAGCCCCATATCAGGTTCTGCACCAGTGGGCAATCTGCTTGAGGATTTTTCTCTCCCTCTCCCTCAGCCCCTCTCTTCCCCCCCATCTCTATCATTCTAAAATAAATAAAGCTTTTAAAAAAATTCCATGATTCCCCAAATAAAGTTTGGAAAAAGTAGAGATGATTTTATAATATCTTTTAAAGAAATGAAAAATGGGCACCTGGCTGGTACAGTCTGTTAAGTGGCTAACTCTTGATTTCAGCTCTGATCATTATCTCACGGTTCTGCAAATGAGCCCCAAGTTGGGCTCTGCCATCAGGTGGAGTCTGCTTGGGATTCTCTCCCTCTTCTTCTGTCCCTCCCCCCACTCACACATGGGTGCACTCTCTCTCCCTCTCTAAAATAAATAAATATATAAATATTTTTTTAAAAGAAAGCAATGAAAAACTAAAGATTAATAAACATTCATTGAATTATTATGACCACAAATGTCATGGCTCAGTTGAAAAATAGAAGCTGATCTTTATATTCCATTTTACAAAACTATCTCTCAATTACGGATATTTTTCTAGATGTAGAACACTCAAATATCTTCAGTCTTGCAAATAAATGTCAGATGCCTTAATTTTCCTTCAAGAATACCTAAATGAAATTTTTTAAATGAATGCTTTACCTAACTAAAAGAAAATTTCTCCCCACAAAATTGGCACTCTCATACACTAATGTTAGAGATTTGATTCGCCTTCTGTAAGGTGATTTTTAATTCCTATGAAAGTTCATAGTGCTAATCTCTGAGTGGTGAGTTTACTTGTAACATTTTATTGCATGTAGATATGAATAAAGATGGGTTCAGAAGTGCAAGTATAGACTCATTTTAATATTCTGTTGGGTTGGGGTACCTGGATGGCACAGTTAAGCATCACACTCTTGATTTCAGCTCAGTTCATGATCTCAGAGTCATGAGATCAAGCCCTGTGTCCAGCTCTGCACTTAGTACAGAGTCTCCTTGAGATTCTCTCTCTTTCTCTCCCTCTGTACCCCCCAACCAGCTTGATCACGTGTGTGCTCTCTCTTTGTCTCTCTAAAATACATAAATAAATATATAGAAAAACTTTTTAAAAAATACTCTATTGAGCCATTATTTTTAAAGTGTGTATATGTGTGCAAGTATGTGTGTTTCCATTAAATTTCACATCTCAACACGGAGAATGATTGGGGATTCTTGAATATTATGTATTATTTCTTCTTTTTGCTTTCTTAAACAAAAAGTTTGACCAGAAAAATAAGATGCTGTAAAATAGTATGAAATACAGAATATATCTATCAGAAGGAACATGTGAAAGTGCTCATGAAAATGTATGCCTGCAGTTGCTCAAAGTCTAGATGAATAAATATGTAACTAGATGAATAAATATGCATGCAGATATTTCTGATTATTTTAACAGATGTCAACTAACCATGTTTCCAAAGCTTCATTTAGAATACTACATTAAATTGCTATAAAACAAACTCATACCAGGAAATGAGTTACAAAATAATTGTGATATATTCCTCTGATACATGTTGAATTCAATCTCATGTCTCATAGAGATACACTATCCTTCAGATGGAGGAACTCAAATTTCCTTAGTCATCCAAAAGTCTCCATATGTTTCCTTACCAACACAGAATATTTGATTCAAACAATGAGAATTTTCAAAAACAGGAAATGATACATAGTAATGTTTCTACTTCACTCTTAGTTATCCAAAATAGTCCATTGGCCAGAATGTTGATTGCATTGGTTAAGCATTCCAGTTAATCAAGGCTTTTTCTGCATATGAAAGTGAAGATAATCTGAGGAAAATCTAAACACTCTGGCCAGTAAACATTGAAATAATGACTCTGACACTCACCGTATTGCGTATGTAGAAGCGGTAATCATTAGGAAGAGCACCAACACCATGCCGACCCCTGTCAGCCCAGGAACTATAAAAAATGGATATAAGGACATTTCAACTTAAACCATACTGAGAAAAAAGTAGAAAAATTATTACTTTAAAATCCAAAATTACCATGCTGCTCTGTGGGAAGCTCAATTCAAATCGCCTATCTCCTTGTATGTTCCCTCTCCAAAAAAGCCTTTTTAAAATTAGCACAGTTTCAAGGTACTTAAGACAAAGCAGCCTTTCTACCTTTAACAGAAGAGTCCACCTTAGTATTTTCAAGTATCCCACTTAGAATGGTGAACGTGTACATACTTGGGACACATTCTACCAAATGTACATACTATATCGAATGTCAGTGATGAAGACAAGAGTTTTGGAATACTGAAAAAGAAAAGAAAAGAAAACAACAGACAGAAATTAAATATATGTTTAATGGAGAAGCAAAGAGGGGCAGCAGGGAAAAACTTCCAAAGACATGAAGAAATGTGAAAGATGGGAGTGTTAAGATATGTTCATTATATTGATAGTGATGATGGTTTCATGGAAATATGCAAGAGTCAAAACTTATGAGAGTATGCATTAAATAGATACAATTTATTAGATCCTAATTATATATTAATAAAATTGTTTTAAAGGAAGGAAAAATACACAACAGGGCTGGGTTGACATGGAACACCATTTACTGCGTTGTTTTTTTTTCTTCCACCACAATACTAAAACTCCCTTGCTCTCTCAGCACCTCCCTCCCCTTTTATGGAACTAGTATCTGCTTCAGTTTCAATTCAAATAATTTCTTTTGTGCTTTACTATCTAGAATGAATAATTTTAAAGAAAAAATAAACAAAACCTAAAGCTTTCTAAAAACCACAATGTCAAGTGTAGAACAAAACAATAGTAGATCTCAAGGAAAAAAAAATAGAGTGCTGATGTTTCCTCAGTATGGAAAATATGCTGTAATCAGTGCTTCTGATATTATATAATACCATTTTTTAACAAAGAAAAAACTGTGCAAACCTGTTGGTTTTCAAACTTAATGGTGATGTGATAGGTGGCTAAAAATCCAATGTTAGCCCATATAGCATAGCCTAAATGAATAGTTGATATGCTTTACCAAAAAGAACTAAAATCACAATAGTCTCATTTCTTATTATCTTATTCCTACCAAATAAAATATCCTGTCGATAAGTTACATTATTTACTACTACAATCATACAAGCAACAGTAAGTCCCAAATAACCCGGAGCTAAGAGAGTCCATCTTAAATCTATATGGAAAGCTACTGAAACAATTGTATCTCCAAAAGCACAGGCGTCCCCCAACTTCTCTCCTTGCCAAAGAACCACCTAGGAAACAGAAGGGCCATCATGAACTACAAGCCACTAGCAGAAACAGACAAGCTGGGAACAACAGAAGAGCACCATAGGTATGCTTCATTAGAATCCCAACAGTTTAGAAACACTGCAAAATAACATTAGAAATCTCAGTACAGTGGAAACAAGTTTCTACTTGTAAAGAGCCACATGAGAAATTAAGGAATTAGTTTTTGTATACTTAATAGTTGGATACTCTTTCTTTCTCAGTCTTTCCAATGTACAGATTTGGAAGCCTAACAAGACTTCTATTTCCTGATGTGCTTAAACCAAATCATCTCTTCTCTACACTTCTTTCCCAGGGCACTCTCTTCTCCTCATCTCTCCCATTGCCCCAGGTGAGTACTAACTTCCTAGGGGTAAGAGAAGAACAAGATGACTGTACTAGTTCACACTAAAATACTAATAATACAGAGAAATGCTGTTTACAAAGAACAACATGCCTATAAAATGTCCCAGCTTTTTTATTCCCAAGTATTTCCTCAAAACACAAACATACATCTACATAAAAATTTGTTCAAAAACATTCATAGCCACTTTACTTTTAACAGTTAAGGCCTGTAGACAACTTGAATTTCCATCAGCAAATGAGTGGATAGACAATTGTGGTAATATCTGTACCTCGAAAATTAATCAGCAGCTAAAAAAATGAACTATACACGACATACATGAATCACAAAATTATTCTACTCAGTGAAAAAAGCCAGACATTCTCCCCCTCAAAAAAAATCCCAAGAATATAAACTCTGTGATACCTTTTATATAGTATTCTAAAATATCCAAACTATTCTCCAGTGATAGGAAGCAGATTAGTTACTAAGAGGAGTAAAGGGCAGAATGCATTATAAAGGCACAAAAAACTTTTTGGAATGATAGATATATTTGTCATCTTGATTTTGGTCTTGACTTCATTAAGTGTATACATATGTCAAAACCAATTGAATAACATAATTTACATATGAATAATTTCATGTACTTCAATTATAACTCAATACATTTGAAGAAGAAAAAAAAGAGGAGGTCTTTCTCTCTGGCTTTAAGTAATTAAAACAAAACAAAACAAAACAAAAACCCCTTATTTGACCAAATGAATAAATAAATGATAGAATCCCAGATGGCTCCATGATGTGAAATGTGTAGCTGGAGAGGCTTTTCCGATAACTGTCTTGGGGCTTCATTAAGGTCTACTGGGTCTGCCCACAAGGTTTCCTATGTGGTTCTAAATATGCCAAGATTAGTTATGGGATGTCTACAAATCATTTCATGAGGACACCTGAAAAAACAGCATGTTTAGTGTAGAGGCATAATTTCCAAAGTATATTATTTGAACATTAGTTTCCGGAGATATTAAATTCTATTACTCAAAAGTGTAATAACTATTCCTTGAAGAGTCACAGGACACATTAGTAAATTAAAGTCTCTGGCAAGTACTAGTACCAAGAAACCAGTTTAAATTTGAACAGATCTTTCCTCAAACATTTAACTAGAGAAATCCTTTTAAGAGCAGAACATGGAAAATGTATTGGAAAGATCTGGGGGGTGGGTAATAAAATAGTTGGCATCAGTCATTTGAAGATGAAGCAGACAGCTTAGCCGATGAGATACCCATTCTGGGATTAAATAGTCCTATTACTGTCCCTTAGGACAAACCCCAATCTCACTGGATCTCATCTGTAAACTTAGAATCAATTCAATGCTTTTGAATATTCTTTCAGATTTATGAAGTTATCTTTTTTATGTAAAGGATTCATGTTTCCTTTCTAGCTCCCAGACGTATAAAAAGACCAAAGTTTGTAATTTACAAAGTAACAGACCAGATCAATGAAGATAAGTTACTTAAAATTAAAAATGAAGAGAACAAATTAGGGCGCCTGGGTGGCTCAGTCAGTTAATCATCCAACTCTTGATTTCAACTCAGTTCATGGTCTCAGGGTCAGGAGATTAAGCCCCATGACAGGCTCTGCACTCAGTGGGAAGTCTACTTCTCTCTCTACCCCTGCCCCTGCTCACACTCTCTCTTAAATAAATAAATAAAATCTTAAAAAAAATTATTTAAATTACCATGGTCCCCTCCCACCAAAAAAAAGGAGTACTTTAAGAAGCTATGACTTTCTGTCACTGGAATTAAACGAACAGAGGCTAGCTAACTGATTATCTGGATGCTGTAAAGGACATCTATTTATCAAGTAGGAGAGTTAAACAACTGGCTTTTATTTTCAGTGAATAGTTTCTGGACATTTGTAGTCTACTGTTAAGTGAGGGAAAAAAAAATGAATCCTGCTCTAAAAGAAATCCCTGTCCAGCGTGGGAGACAGGATAAGCAGACAAATGCAACCAACCTAGGGCATTAAGTGCTAAAAGAGAGCTAAGCTTGAGTGTTTTCCAGGTACATCCAAAGGCACCCTAATCTAGCTTTCAAGGACAGCTCAGCTAAGACCCAACATATCAGCCTCTATTACTACATACATTTCAGGAGTCAGGAAGAACAGGTTGGAAATGACTAAGCTAGTCAAAGCTTACTGGGCAAAGTCACTTGCCAAAATGAAGTACGCTCTCTCTTTGAATCATTCAAATTATGAAGCAAAAACTATACTTGTTTCCTTAGGAAAAGACATGCTTGTATGTTTATTCTTATTACTTTTTATCTATGCATATTACATTTGTTATTTAGTTGCCTTTAAAATGAATGACTGCAGTGTACTGCCATTTCTAGATGAAACTGAGAGATCATTTTCATCCATACCCAGATGTGGTCAGAAATATAGCATCTTGTACTCATTATCCTGTTGTTTCTAATGTAACTGGAAACACAATTCTATTTGTTTATGAGGGTTTTTCTAATTGAAATTGGATACTGTACATTTTATTCTCATCATAGAAGCTTCTACCAAATTTGGAAATAACGTAGCAAATGTTTTGAGATGCATATTTGAACAATCCAATCTTTTAAATTTGTTTTACTTTATAAACTCCTTTTTTTATTTTATAAATTCTTAATTGGGCTGTTTTTTAACATTTCTTCTTGAGTGACCTAACTACCATATTTTATGTCACTTGAACTGCCACAGGCTTTAGTTTCTATGAAACAATCTTAATTTCTCAGCTGTAGATTATGTTGAAAAATATATAAGGACAGAGAGAGAGAGAAGACTCTACGTAACATTAAACAAACGAAAATCCAAGAAACATATTAACTAATAAAAAATAGTCATTATCACTAGAACATCTAAAAACATGTATGCATTCCTCTGTCAGGAAGATGTGGTCCATATACACTATGGAGTATTATGCCTCCATCAGAAAGGATGAATACCCAACTTTTGTAGCAACATGGACGGGACTGGAAGAGATTATGCTGAGTGAAATAAGTCAAGCAGAGAGAGTCAATTATCATATGGTTTCACTTATTTGCGGAGCATAACAAATAACACAGAGGACATGGGGAGATGGAGAAGGAGAAGGGAGTTGAGGGAAATTGGGGGGGAGATGAACCATGAGAGACTATGGACTCTGAAAAACTACCTGAGGGTTTTGAAGGGGTGGGGGGTGGGAGGATGGGGGAGCCAGGTGGTGGGTATTATGGAGGGCACGCATTGCCTGGAGCACTGGGTGTGTTGTAAAACTATGAATTCTGTTATGCTGAAAAGAAATGAAATAAAAAAAATACAATAAAAAAAAAGAAATGTGGTTTTTCCTAGGCTTAACGATGTTCAAAGATAGGTATGAAACAGTATTAGTCATAGATGTATTAGTAATATAAAACTAGATCAAGTCTATTTGTAGAAAATGGTCTCTTATCCCTTGACATCCTTTGATTCTGCTTTGTTCTCTCACCTACTACTCGGTAGGGTCAATCAGATGCCCTCAAAGGTCTAGACTCATAATTAGGGGTTCCAGGCTGGGTTTCAAGCTGAGAAGCGGATGGCTCCTTCTGGCTAGCACACAACGTCTTTCATGAAATGATGTAGACTAAGACACTAAAATGAGGCTGACATGCTTATTTGGGATGAATTCCAATTGTTTTTATTGAAAGAAACTCCACAAAAAAATATGTACCTGGGACCCTGCATGCCCTACAGGGAGCTGTACCTCACACCTGAGAAGCTTACTTTCCAGTGGAAAAGATTATACCTGTAAGGAAAGAAATTATTCTACAACATAGCATGTTACTATGTATCTTTAGGAATGAACCAAGGCCAACAAAACAGACCAGCTCTGCCTACTGGAATCAGGGACGAATGTGCGCATGATGGGGCATGTCTGCTGAGACTCAAAGGAGGAGCAGAAGTGGACTGAGTTTAAAAAGAGAGAGAAAGAGAGAGAATCAAGTAAGAGAATAGACAAAAGTTAGGTGTTGTAAGAAGGGAATTACAAGAGTATGATGGGATGCCCAATAAGGGTGAAACGGGGACTCCCTGGGTACATGGGAAGCTTAATGAATCATACTGTTGGGTCACACCACAAAGACTCTCTAGGATGGAGCCAGGAAATTTATGGGTTGTTTTTTTTTAATTTGTGTATTTAAGTATCATCTCTAGTTAGGTCAACACCATTCATGGGAACTTCTGGGAAACAACATAAGGATGGTGGGTTTTTATGCTATATGGAGAGGTCACATGTTTCTGTACAAGCATTCATTATACTAAGCTTCTTAATGTAATGTCTTGGTCACATAAGAAATCTTTTTGTATGTCTGAAAACTAAACTTTTTCAAACATTTTACATGTCCCAATGTTTCACCCAGACTTGATGCTATAGAAGGTAATATTAAAAAAGAAAATATTAAAAAATATAAAAAAGAAAATATTAAAAAATATTAAAAAATTGATTCTTTCTGTAAAATGAATTCATATGAACCAAAACATATATTGATTCACACATAAGGTTTTGTTTTTCTGGTTTTTTTCTCCTTCCTATTTCTCATCCAATTCTTAAAGCTTAAATTAAAAACATGCTTTCAATGAGCAAAGTTGTAAGCAAAACTAAAACTGTGTTCCTAAAGAGAAACCATGAAATACCTTGTAAGTGGCAAACGTCATACATAAATAAACAAGAAAAAAACATATTTTATAAATCTAAATATACAGTTGTGACAGGGAAGGGGAAAACACCAGGATTATTGCTATTTTTATCATAAAACTGATTGAAAAGAAAAACAATACATTTGACAGGTCATGCCTCAGTCTTATTTATATGCAATCCTGATCCTTAATGGGGTGTTTATGGTACCCAAGCCTATATGACAGACCCTATCAATAACCTAATCATCCTTATCCCTGAAATAATGTGCTAAAAAGCCCCCAAATGCAGTTTTTGACTTTTGTCCTTATAAATGCAGAGTTGAGGAAAAGAAGAATTTTAGTAGAATTATACTAACATCAGGACAAAATTTTGAGATGTTTACATCTGCTTTAACAAATGAATAGTCTAGACTGAGATTTCATGGACAATATTCTTGAGAAGGAAAAGTAAATTAAAGTTGAAAAAGGAAACACATTTCAAGAAAAATAACCAATTTTAATGACTGTTCATTCCTCCTCTTTTTATATAGGTTATAAGATCACCAAATGTTCTACTATATTACTGAGTTATAAGAATTCCATCGATAATCAGAGTGCTTGGTGTTTCCTTCCAGCATCTTGAGGGTAGGACCCTATCCCATGTGTATTATCTCCAGTACTACCTGCCACAGCCAGGGGCACAGAGTAGGTCCTCAATAACCATATGGCATTGCACTGTTTTTATTGGAAGAACATATGGAAGGCAAATGCATTTACTTCCTTTTACTTTTCATTCATTCGAACCCCACTGTTTGCCTTGCCCCTCTGTTTTCCTTGCAACTTAAGTTTGGTAACAGTTGTTCTGATTGCAAATTTTCCACATTATATTTTTAACATACATTAAATTGCTGTGTAGTTCGATGATGCTTATTCTCAAAGATTTGCCTGAATCTTCAGAAAGAGCAATGAAAAACAACTTACCAGTTGTGAAGAGAAGTTTTCTAGGATCCTGAGAAAAAGGGAAAAAAATGTGACTGAAAAGCAAAATATTGACAATGTAAAATTCTACAAGGAACCTTCTGGGTATGTGATCCATTAGGCATTTAAGACACTATTCTCTCAGTGGAAATGAGAAATTCAATCAGGTTTCATAATCTTTTCATGCAACACAGGTTCTGGAACCAGGATATTTGTGGGGGAGTCCTGCCTCTGTCACTTACAAGCAAGTTTCAGAAATTCCCTAATTGTTTCTCAGCTGAAAAATTAAAAATATCTATCCCAGGGGTGCCTGGGTGGCTCAGTTGGTTAAGCGTCTGCCTTTAGCTCACGTCATGATCTCAGGGTCCTGGGATTGAGCCCCACATCCAGTCCTACAATGGGTTCCTCACTCAGTGGAGAGTCTGCTTCTCCCTCTCCGTCTTCCCCCTACCCATGCACAAACTCTCTCTCAAATAAACAAAATCTTAAAAAAAAAAAAATCCAACACAGAAGACTGTCCTTCTGAGATAGAAAGAGCACTGAATAAAAGTCAGAAAATGTAGACTTTCATTTTAATGGGTAATTACAAGCTATTAACAGTGGCCTGAAGCCTACCCTTTGACCATTTGAAACTCAGTATCTTTGACTATAATGTTTTGCACCTACAAGATGTTGAGACAGTGAAAATCAAAAGTGAGAAAATATATAGGGAGGGTTGTCACTATAAATTCAGTGCAAAGAATACTAACTGAATAGTTACAATGTTTCAAGTGCCATGCAAAATAGTGATGATACTCAAATACAGAGAATAGGTTTTATTACTCAGAATTGTAAAAAGTAATATTGCTAGTGTAATCTGTCCTTTAAACTACATCTTTCATAGTGAAATGGACCTTAGGCAACTCCCTTTCTATCTCTGGAAAACTGAGGTCAATCCCCAGGAGATCTGTGGATTTGTTTTTCATCCTAATGGTGTGTAGTATTGCACAACTTTGGAAATTCTTTCCTAGGCCTCCATTGCTCTGGAATCAGGCCACCCTGTATCCAAAGTGGGAAGCCATTCATATTAAATAATTTCAGAGGCCACCTTCAGAAACAGTGGCTTTCTAAGGGCCACCTGCCTAGCAAGAGCTCCTCATCCCACTGGGGCCAGATGACTTCTACCTCTGCCATTAGGATGCAGCTCAAGGGTAACCTAGAGGAACCCAGTATATAAACAACTAGTGAAAATACAAGACCAGCTGAACAAAGTGGTAGTACCAGAAATATGGATACCAGAACAAATAGCCGTGGGAACTCAGAAGACAGAACAGTTACTACTGCCCGCGAGTAGAGATGGAACATGAAAGTAAGAGACAGTTTAGAAGATGACAGCATGAGACAGATTCGCCTAGGCCATCAAGAACGTGCCACCCAGGAGCTGGAGGCTGGGTCATTAGAAATCTGGAGAAGACAGAAAGCACAAAGCAAAGGACAACAGCGTGCGTGGCACAAATCAATCTTTCTCAAAGACAACTCAAGGAAGGCTGTACCTGTTTATGCATGCAGTGTGTGTGTGTGTGTGTGTGTGTGTGTGTGTGTGTGTTTTCATCCTCCTCTAGCACACTGTCTGATGCCTACTAAGGGCTCAAAAATATTTATTAAAATAAAGAAGAGGGAGGAAAGAAAAGAAAGAAAGAAGGAAGGAAACAAAGGGGAAATAAAAATTTAAACAATGAGTTACTATTTTTCATCTGTCAGACTGGCAAAAATTAAAGAAAAACAAAAACAACTGAGGGGCAGATACAAGCATTCTGACAAACCTGGTAGAAGTGTGTCAACTAATGAAGCCTTTTTTGAAAGGCAACAAGGCAATGTCCTTCAAAACTAAAAATGTACATAGCTGTGAAACCAAATTCTACTTCTAGGAATCCGCCTAGCAGAAGCATATAAAAAATTAATTTATTGGAGTGTGGTTCATAACAGAAACTCAAAAACAACCTAATCATCTGTGAATAAGGAAAAGGCTAAAAATAAACCATCACACATTAAGATGAAGAGAGTGATAGATCTATACTTTCTGATACAGCAAGCTACAGTCCATGTAATTATGGAAACAAGAAAACTGCTGAGGACTAGGTTTCATAAAATGCCCCTCAAAATATAAGAGAACAGAAAGTTATTAGCTGTGGCTACTTTTGGAGGAGAAGCTTTCACTTTCAAACTTCATTTGCTTGAGGGTTTTAAGATATTTTATTTGGGGTAGATATCCTTCATAGAATGAAAGAAAATAACTAAAAACCTATGATTAAAATTTTGGAATATTTTACAATAATCCAAATATACAACATTAAAATGAGAGAACCATTTTAGTTCTTAAAGACCCAAGATGACAAAAACAAAAGAGAGAGAAGCAAAGAAGGAAAGATAAAGAGGCAGGTCAATGGCAGACATAGGAAACAAAGAAGTCCACGTCCTGTGGGCTGAGAGGGATAGAGGAATGGGGGGAAGAAATGGGAGACAAAAATGATGGTGTCTCCAGTTCTGGGTTCTGGAATCATTACATATGAAGAGCTTCCAGAGGAGCTGGTTTTTTCAGTGGCTCTTAATGCTGGGTGCTCACCCCAATTAGCTGGTGAACTTTTAACAAATATCAATGCCTGACCCCAACCCAGACCAGTTACACCATATTGGTGTTTTTAAGAATACTAGAGTCTTATCAAAGGACTTATGAAAGGCTGCTGGCTATTTTGGTTTCGTGATTTGTTTCTATGTTCATTGTTAGTTTTCTCTTTGCTTTATTCCAGGAAGGATATCAAGCACATAATCACAGCAGTATTAATCTCGGTAACTCTGGTGACACATGGAAGAAAAGACAGAGTAGGGGAGATGGAGAACAATCTTACAAAGTCCCTGCCAGACTTAGCGGAACAGGGCGGGGAGATCTAGCTCCATTCCCAGCAGTTTTTGATGCAGTCTTGGCGTGAAGGAAAGGCAGACTGAGGACAGGATGAAGTCCTGAGCGAAAGAGAGCTAACATGTGTCCATTAGGCTCTACCCTGGCACCATGCACATACAATTTCATCTCATGGGTGCCGCCTCCTGGAGAAAAGCAACCCTAAATCAGATATTTGCACGCTACAGAACTCAGCTCAAGTTCACCTGTATCAAGGATTAAAACAAAACAAAACAGAGGAACACTAAAACTCAGTGAAGTTTTTTAAGTCAAATAAACAGAGGATCCAAGATCCTCAAAGAGTCAACCTGCTTTCCTGCCCTTCCCCCTCACCACCTCCAGGAACAGCATCTGACTTATTAAAAAAACAGAAAACGGGACGCATGGGTGGCTCAGTTGGTTAAGCGGCTGCCTTCGGCTCAGGTCATGATCCCAGCGTCCTGGGATCGAGTCCCACATCGGGCTCCTTGCTTGGCGGGGAGCCTGCTTTTCCCTCTGCCTCTGCCTGCCACTCTTTCTGCCTGTGCTCACTCTCTCTCTCCGACAAATAAGTAAATTTTTAAAAAAAATTTTTTTTAATAAATAATTTAAAAAAAACAGATAACAAAATAAATAAATAAATAACATAAAAAAAATCAAAAAACAAAACCCAAAAACAAACTTGTGCCCATAAAGACACTGTGGACAGTCTCCACTGAATGGAAACCAAACAACGCTGCTGGGAGGCAGGAGGCAGGCCTGAGTAGCCACCATCTGAACGTTGCAGAATACAAAAAGTAGACACTCTCAAACTCCCATTTTCAGCAGGAGACACTGTGAAATAGTAATTACCTGTATTTTCTATCGAAAAGGAACAAAACTCAACTTGACAACTGCATTTTAGAAGCACTCAAAAGGAGCAGCAAGGTACACATTTTCCATGAAAATCACAGACCTTCATTAGTGGGCTCACGACAAGTGAAAGGAGACCACCCACCTCATCTCGGTATCTCGCTGCGTTCAGTTCAGCAAAATCCTCGCTAAAGTTCACTGAGAAGTTGAGGGCGTTTACCAGATGGGCAGCCACATGCACACCTGCAAAATCACATGAGGCTTAGATCAATAGGATTTCCATATACGCTCCACGAAGAGGACTCCCTTCCTCTCCCTACGTTAACGCAGAGTCCAAACTTTGACAGCTACCTGATCAATAAAATATTAAATTGAAAAGGGAAAGTTTAAAGACACCAAAAGTCTTGATTACAGACACCTGGGTATTAGAAATCATGTAAAGAAATTGAATTTTCAAAGGCTAGAATTAAACAACTAGCAAGTCAGGGTTAGGAAACAACATGTTCCAGCGTGTGATAATATGGTCATGTATTTATTTACTTAAATAGCTCCTGGATATTTGAGTTTTTCTACATTTTTCACCTCTAGCTCCAATCTGTTATAGGTCTTGTACACTTCAACCTAAAATAGAGGCTCACTGAAAGACTTTCAGCCAGTTAAAATTTCTCACAATCCATAACTTCAAGAAGTAATTTCCTAAATTTCCTAAACCCCACAGCAAAAGCGTTGGTAATCACTTCATTGGGATTAAAAACTCAGGAAAATAAGAATTATCATTTAATCATCAGCTTACACTGGCAGAGTAAAGAGAGAGCTCAACCAATGCAGAGCTCATACAGAGGATGGAAGTATTAGGAAATTACAAGAGAGTTGAAGAAAAATTAATTTTGGCACAGCCAAGAAGCAGGAAAATTATCTTGAGGAGGCTGAACAAGGAAGGAGCAAATGAACGTGTACATTGGACGAGAATGCCTTCTCCCTTCACAATCTCTTCTTGTAGGAGAAACAGGGTCTGAATTAACAGTACATTACAATGTACTAGAAAGGACGACAGATAATTAACTGGAAATCTGGTTTTCTTGGACACACTGCATGACTACCAACACCTCAGGTTAGTTCTATGTAAAATGACAATGACAGAAATAGGAGACTTCATGAGATAAGTGAGTGACCTGAACTTCACTAGTGAACCATTACAGTCCATACCAATATAGGGCGTGGAGTTATTCAACAGAAAACGTGCATAGAAACTGGAAAACTTTACAGTTCTCTCCAACCTAGCACATGAGATGTAGGTATGCCAAGAGTTCTGAAGGACTCACAAAGACAAATAGAAGTGAGAGAAGAACTAGAATGCTAACTAACTTCAAAGTTAAAGGGTTGATAAGCTCCTACCAGAGTCAAATGAAAGGAAGGGAAAAGGTCTCATAAAAAGTGGACAGGAAGTTAGAAGGGGGTTAACTAATAAGCAAGGACACAGTTCTAAGGAAATTTTTAAGAGGCAGTCCAGGAGGGATTTGACTATGGCATAGGCATAAAAGATTATTTAAGAAGAACGGTCTGTGTCCTCTAGCTTTATCATGTCTAAAATGTGTAAGCTTAAAAAAATCCCTTCATTTTAAATCAAAGGTTTATATGTTAACTACATGTTTGTGACTCCTTCTTTCTGAATTCTCCTGAAAAAAAAAAAAAAAAAAAGCCCTAGGTATCAGCTGTCTGAGATATACCCTTAAGGGATATATTCACTTTCTTTAAAGGACATTCAGGTCAAAAGAAATTGGGGCTTCTAATTTGGGGCAGCAAAGAGAAAGCCAGGCTGGACACTTTGAGTAGATTTTTCTGATTTAATTCTCTCAACAAAACAATGAAGTGGGTAGAAACATCCCTTTGTCACAGAAGGTTAGAAGAGGCCACCCAGCTAAGGTCAGACAACTAGTGAGTGGCAGAATGAAACTGTCTGGAATGCATGTTCATTCATGGCAAGACTCTACACGTCTTTTGGTTGTTCTCCAGTTGAACCAAAATATTTGGACACTGTAGTTGTGTAGCACAAACCAAGTTACAAATCAAGTTACAAATGTGTCCACATTCCCAGACCCTCCTGCTTTCCTGACCTTTCACTCCCTCTGTTCTAACCCAGCCCTGACCCTGGCCACACAATTGGTCCTCATCTCATTCTGGACTCTTACTCCGTCCCCAGCCTCTTGAGTGCTATGGAGTCCTGATCCCACCCGAGCCTCTCCCCATCTCTTGCCTCCAGAGGCGGGACCCACCAGTAAAATGTCCAGGGACAAAACAGTGCAGACGCCTGTTTCAACAATACTTGGCAACTTTTTAAAAGCGGAGAGCTTAATGACCTCTCAATAGTGGCTGCACGAAGACATGCCTGATTCAAAGTAGCCATATATACATATCCAGACCAAATGTCCCTGGTGTCAAAACAGCTCTGTCCTATCAAATCATGACTAGAGGAAAATGTCAGGTACTATGCCACTGAGATAATTAACCCCTGAGTTTGTAAATTATAAAAAATTCCATCCTAAAAACTTCCTATGGGAGATCTCATACTGTCAATCATTTTATGATTAAAGCAACAACAAATCAAAGACCAGAGAGCTTATGTCACACAATAAAGTAGAAAGGCAGTTGGGGATAGATCCTACACAACCCTGTCTCCAAAGTCCATATACTTAATTAAGGTGTTTATCACTTGCTGTTCCAAAATTTGAAAAATATCACATAAATATTCAGGATAAAAACTTACTTTAAAATGACTTTTTTAAAAAGTCAAAAGACTCTCGCTTGATATTTTAACTTGGAACTGAACATTTGACATTTAATACCAAGAATTAATATCAAAGAAATATTTATCAAATATACTTTTAAATGGAATCACATTCTATGAATGTACATTTCACATTCTAATTTATGTGCATTTAAAGTCCTATCATATCTTCATTTTTAAACCTTAAAAACATTTATTTTCTTTTAGTCTTTCTAAATTAAAGTATTTACTTATAAAAAACAATTATTAACAGCTTGAAGGCCAACTCTCATATTTTATAATGTGAAAACTATATCTATAATGTGTAAGACATGCTCATTTTCTGTAGCACCATTAGGCAACTCTCTTTAAACACATGGAAGAGAAGGGCTCCTGGGTGGCTCAGTGGGTTAAGCCGCTGCCTTCGGCTCAGGTCATGATCTCAGGGTCCTGGGATCGAGTCCCGCATCGGGCTCTCTGCTCAGCAGGGAGCCTGCTTCCCTGTCTCTCTCTCTGTCTGCCTCTCTGTCTACTTGTGATCTCTCTCTGTCAAATAAATAAATAAAATCTTAAAAAAAAAAACAAAAAACACATGGAAGAGAAAATTAAGATATGGAATGAGAAAATCACAAGTTGGTGACAGCAAATAATTTGCAGAGCCACAAAAATGCCATTCATAAAATGTGTTCTAAGGTAGTATTTTCACATCTTTTGGTTTTCTCACCTGAAAAAATACAGATAGTCACACCACAGGTTATATGGAATGTTCGGCTTTTATCCAACAATCTTCTGGTTCTCCTGCTTGGAACCTAAATAAAATGCAGTGTGGTTAAAATGAAGCAGGGAATAAGATATGTGTACAAAGCTTTTCTCTATAGCATTGTTCATGATATCAAAGTTTTAGAAATACGACAGAGGCCTAGGAATTAAAACTTGGTGAGATAATTATGATATATCTAATCAGTGGAACACCTGAGCCATTACAGAGAATGTGAGAAGACTTGTTATTTATATGGAAATATGTGTCATATATATGGCTGGTAAAAGAAGGATAACACATAAACTAAACTATAGTCCTATGTTATTTAAAATTAATGCCATTCTATGCAAACCTGAAGGCCTTTCCCCAAATCCGTAATCTGTGGTTGTTTTAGCACAGTATTAGGAGAAACTTTCACTGATTACTTTACTTATTTCTGGAATGTTTGAGTTGTACAATATAGATGATTTCCTCCCATAGTCAAAAACTAAGATGATTTTTAAATGAAGCAATTCCATCTATGGGTTTAAATGCCTTCTTGATCTTATAAAGAAATAAAATGTCAAGCATCTTTGAATACCTATGTTCACATCAGGGGACCACTCTTTAAGACATTTAAATACTGAGAGACTTAGGTGGGCACTTTTCCTGCCATTTATCTTCTCTTTCTTCACACCAAGCCAATAGCCAGCCATAGGAATCAGAACCTAGCATTTTACAATGGTGGCAACTTAGAGAAAGAGTTTTTCCATAAATTGCTGCATTAAAAGTACAGTTTCTAAATATAATTCTGAAAGGTTTGAGAAGTTTTACTGTAGTAAATCCAAAGTTTTACTGTAGTAAATATTCTTTTAGAATATCAGTATTAATTCTGCAGTGCCTTATTATTTCAACAGAGAAAAGAAACACACACACACACAGGGACAACCAAAGACAAAAACATGTTTTGTTGAGTTTTAATTTCCAAAGTGCTTTACTTCATTTTACAACATCATCACATCTTAGCCAAGACATCTCCGAGACTATTACACAGCTTAAAACATGCATGTGTTTGAAAAGGAGATAAATCGCCACCAACACCAGTAGTCACTGTACATTTTGCTCCAAGTGCGCAGAGCTCTAGCTTCTAGGTTGCTCACCTGGTCTTAAATAATTGAGAACACAGGATCTCATTGAGGCAAAATCTCAGAAATGGGACTGATCTTAACTCTGCCATTTTGCTAGTCTCATTTGACATTGGTCAAGTTCCTTAACCTCTCTGGGCCTCAGTTCTTCAACTACAAGACCCACAGAATCTTTGTGAGGATTCACACTTACCTCCAAGGAGTGCTTAGCACCATGTCTGATAACCCTATTAATAGCCATGTCTACTACCCACTGCCTCTACCCAGCATTGAAGAAGAGCTCACTGATCATCTTGACAGGTGACACAGTCTTTACAATCATCTGGTAGATGCCGGCAGATGCCAGAAGTCAGTCTATTAGAAGGTCGGACCATGAAAACTAAGCAGTACTAACTTGCCGCTATTCCACTTGATTTTGATCCTAGAATCTGTGACCAGGATTTTTTGTTCTTACCTTCTGGGATCCTCGAAGGTAAGCCAGGAGTGTCCGACACACAGGTAAAAGGATAAGGCTGCAGTTGAGGTTAAGAACAGATGCAGAGGCTCTGCTTAGACACAATCCTAGCTGAACAAATAAGGCAAGAGTCAAAACACAGTCAAGGCAAAGACAGACTACAGACTTGCTGCAGACCTCACTCTGCTTCTTTTTGAAGGATCATGCCAAAATCCCAACGTCTTTGAGAATCTTGAACAACTGTCTCCTTCCCTCTCACCAAAACCCCCAAAAAGAAACGGGTCTCTTTCTGCTCTGCACTGCCATAAAACTTAGTCTCCCCTCATTTCTACTAGGGTTATAAACACCTGAGTACATTTTTCTGGCGTGAAGTCAATTTTTTGTTGGGCCCCCCACTAGACCGTTGTGGGTAGGAAGGGCCCTCCAGACCCTTGGCATATTATAAAGCACCCCCACACTGGTGCCCTTGAATCCTCTTTTCAATTTCAATTTCAAATAAAGCTTTTTCATTTGTGTTCTCTCTAAAACACTCTGACTACACAACCTCCTTCCAAACCACTGCCTGCCTGCCGTTCAGCTCTTCACCCTCCTGACTCTCCCAGTCTTTCAGATTTGACCTTGAGCGCTGCGCCTCTAGCGTTCTTCCGTGACCCAAACCTAGCAGGGCTCCAGATCAGAGGTGTCCCATACAAAGATCATCATAACCACATTATGCGATATTTTCTTTTGCAAAGAATCAGAACCCACAGTGTGGAGGCTATACTTTCTGACAACTAATTCAAAATCAAACTCTTGCTAAATTGTCATGTGCTATTGTCTGGTACTACCTACTTTCCTCATATAAATAGTGTATCACATGATAACAAGAGATGAGGTCATATCTGTCCTCTTGTCCTAAAAGAAACATAAAAGTACTTTATTTTAAGGATATTGACTAAGAAATACGTATAAGTCAGATGCTTTTCTTATCTTAAAATTATTCATGCTCCTGAGATTTCCAACGGAACTTCCGAAAAAATAGCAACTCTGTTACAAAATGTTTGTTGTCAGCACATGAAGTACTGCTCCTGAAGGGGAGATGGGGTGATAAGTCATGTCAGGAAAACAATAATTTTCATTGACTTATATAAAAAGTAATTAAGGGACGCCTGGGTGGCTCAGTCGGTTAAGCGGCTGCCTTCGGTTCAGGTCATGATCCCAGCGTCCTGGGATCGAGTCCCACATCGGGCTCCTTGCTCGGCAGGGAGCCTGCTTCTCCCTCTGCCTCTGCCTGCCACTCTGTCTGCCTGTGCTCACTCTCTCTCTCTCCCTCTGTCTCTGACAAATAAATAAATAAATAAAATCTTTAAAAAAAAAAATTTTTTTTTTAAAGTAATTAATATTTCCAGTTAGGCTATTTCTACACCATGAGTTAGAAAACCTTAGGGATATATTGCAATGAATATACTAGTAAGTAGACAAATAGAAATAATCCCCTCTAGACTACCTAAAAAAATGTTATATATAATATTCTCACTTCATGCAGCAAAATTATTATCATTTCAGAGTGATGGGATTTTGTTATCTAGGCCTCCAGAGAAATAGAACAACTGTTATTTCTTTGATCTGGCATCTGCCCATGATAAGAAAATTTTAGCTCAGGGGATTTTAGATAATAATTTTATCGGCAATTTTAATGTACCTGAACAATAATTCATTTAAAATGTATCGGCAAAAATCTCTTGCATAAGTGTAGGACTTAAGAGATACAAATAAATTACCCAATTTTCTTTTCTAGTTCAATGATTTAAAGAAAATTCTCCTATTGTTCATTTTCTAACCATTTTTTGCATGTCTGAAAGTGTTTTATTGTTGTGCTTACATTAAATCACATAGTAATCGAATTCAGAGTGGCTTTAAGTGTCCCCTTAGGGTAGATGGAGTTTATCTTGGCATTCCACTTCTTTCTTAAGGATGCTGTAAAATCTACCCGGAAGTCTTACCAAAGACTCATTTCCTCATGTATGCTTGTTCCAGAATATGCTTAGTTTCTCAACTAAGATGAAAATTTCTCTTTATTAGGTTATCAGAGTACAAAACTCCCTCGTTCCAAATCAATGGGGAAAGTAAGAAACTTGGAGACAGGTCGCAGTCAAGTGGTGCAGTCATAGGATATCCCATGATCTACTTACTATGTGGGTGACATCCTACAGCGAAGAGCATTTGTTTTACTTAGTCCCTATTAGCACATGACCACTGTAAGAATTAGCTACCTCAAATGTTCACTAAAAAGAAAGGACCACATTATGTGGCCAGGTCCACTCTGTGACTGATTCATGTCACCATTCCTAGAGCTCTTAACCGCTACTCCACTCTATCAACATCATTCAAGTCTATTGTCACTAGATGGCAGTATTACTTTCACGTTTAGAATCCTACCTGTCAAGGTTTCTAGAACATAATAAACTGAGAATTCCACATGCAATTTTAAAACCACAAATATATTTTAGATGAGTATATACAAATAAAACATAGCTTACTCCTTTTAATGGACTGAATGTCTGCCGCCCCCCAAGTTCATATGAAATCTAATGTCAAGAAAAAAAAAGAAAGAGAGAGAGGAGGAAAAGAAAGGAAAGGAAAGGAAAAGAAAGGAGAAGGAAGGAAGGAAGGAAGGAAGGGGAAGGAAGGGAGGGAGGGAGGATGGTAAGAAGAGAGGGAGAAAGGGAGGGAGGGAGGGAAAGGAAGAAATCTAATGTCATAGTATTTGGGAGCTTTGGGGAAGTAACTGTGTTTAGATAAGATCATGAGAGTCGGGCCCCCATTGCAGGATTAGCGTCCTTGTAAGAAGAGGAAGAGGCCACAACTGTCCATAGACTCCGTGTCAGGAAACAGCAAACCTGGAAAAGGGCTCTCATCAGACACCAAATCTGCTGGCGCCTTAATCCTAAACTTCCCAGCCTCCAAAACTGAAATAAACATTCTCTTAGCCACCTGGTCTACAGTATTTTGTTAGAGAAGACTGAACTAATGCAGCCCCAAAGAACACCATAAGAACATATGTCATTTGAAGCAAGTTATAAAAAAAATAACATCTGGGTATAACAAATGCATGGCAATCTTCCTAAAATCTCAAACACATGGTTTCTTATCTTAAATCTACTACTTAATAACTATTCATCTTGAGCTAGTTAACTGTCCTTTTCTGTAAAATTAAGAAGGATAAATGTTCTTATCTGTAAAATTAATATAATATATATGATACAGTAATCCTAGTTCTTAGAACTTTTGTGAAAAGTAAAACCAGTCTAAAATATGCAGGCACTATATAAAAATAATTTATTGCCTTGGGGTCACAATATCACATCCTTTCTCTGAATGTTCTCCTCTGTGCTTCTATAGTAAGTTCTACTTACATTATTCACTCAATACATATTTATTGTGATATACACATATCCCAAGGTACCAGGAGTACCTTGGGATATGTGTATATGTCCCTCATTCAATCACGAATGAAAAACAGAGAATGCCTGTTCCTAGGATGTTTATATTCTAGTAGGGAAAACAGACACAAATCACATAGCTACATAATTAAACGTAAATTCTAAAATGATCAATGCTGTGAATAAGAAATACAGAGCATGAGCATGTGTAACAGGAAATGAAACCCAAATAAGGTCAGGAAGGTTGCCATGATTAAGTGAAAAGTGAACTGAGATTTTGAGGGTGAAAGTACAAGTCACTCAAAAATAAGAAAGACACCCATACAGAAAAAAACAGCATGAGAACTGATGCAGCAAAGGGGAGCATAGCTTACATATGAGAACTGAATAGTAGTTCAGCGTGGTTGGACTGGAAATGGGAGGTGATTACAACATAAACCTGGAGAAGGGGGAGGCCTGCTGGATTGTGTAGGTCATATTAAGAATGCACGTCTTGGGGCACCCCAGTGGATCAGCCCGTTAAGCGGGTTGCCTTCAGTTCAGGTCATGATCACGGGGTCGTGGGATGGAGCCCTGAGCCGGGCTCGTCACTCAGCAGACAGCCTGCTTCTCCCTCTGCCTGCCGCTCCCCCTTCTTGTGCTTTCTCTCTCTCTTTCATTGACAAATAAATAAATAAAATCTTTTTTTTTTTAAGATTTTATTTATTTGACAGAGAGAGACATAGTGACAGAGGGAATGCACACAGGGGGAGAGGGAGAAGCAGGCTTCCCGCTGTGCAGGGACCCCGATGCAGGGCTCTATCCCAGGATCCTGCAATCATTACCTGAGCTGAAGGCAGAAGCTTTAACCCACTGAGCCACCCAGGCGCCCCGTAAACCCTATATTCTGAAATGTTTCCTTCTCAATTTTGCTTTGGCTAAAAATTTTACATTCATGTTTTCCACATCTTCACCTAGGTTCTTGACGATGCTATTAAAGTATATTAAAACCCTGTTGAAATTGTTGACCTGCAAACTACCTTTTCCAGTAAATTAACTTTCAAATGAACATTTTGCTCTCAAATGGGAATTTTCTCAACAATTTTGAGGAAATATGACATTCTACATGTAAACATCTACGCAATACCCTTGTTCAAAGGGCTTTGAAAAGGCCAGGGAAGTATTAAAAGTAAGTTTTAATAACTGGTCATTTTTCTCTCAGTTCTCATTTTTCTCTCAATTTTCATTTACCTCTCAGTGAGTCAACAATTAGTCAACTATGTCCAGGAAAAAAATAAAAATTACCATAGAGGTTTATAACAAATTATTTTATATTCTGGATTGGTATTTTGTGTTTGTCTACTATGTAAATTTGTACTCATTAAGGTCAATTTTGTTGATTCTTTTTAATCAAACCAAATTAAGTCTATACAACCCCTAATTCTCACATATTTTATAGCCACAGAACTGTAGCTCGTTTATGGGGCTTTACACAACATCTGGCCCAACCTTCTTTTTGCCACTATTCACATGCTGCTTTGGAAAGAAACAGGAATTAGAACCCAGGCCCGCCTCTAGGCTATCTGACATTTCCTAAGAACACATCATTCCCCAGAACAGAAATGTGAATCCAGAGATCTTGCCTAGTGGACTTTCCAAACCATAACACTTCCTTACTCTTTCAATCGCTTACCCGTTATCCTACCAGTATTTTTCCCTGTCATTTTGTTTAACTCTTTACAGAATATTTTCCTATTCTGACTGAACACTGAAATCACTGGATGGACTATTTAAAAATAAACACATCTTCACTGTACTTTCTGAAATTTTCATTCTTTAGATCTGGAGAGGGGGCCCCAGGAGGTACACCCAGGCTTGGCAATCGTTGTTTTAGAATGCACTTCAAAGTCAAACAAACCTGAGTTTAAAACACCTTTATGAGCTGTGTGGCCTGATGCATTTTTTTACCGTGTCTCATTTTCCTCATCTATAAAATAAAAACAATACATCAACCTCAAAGAGTTATTGTGAGTATTAAGTATATATAGTACCTAATGCAGTGCCCAGCATCTAGTAAAAAGTCAGCAGAAGCTAATATCATAATCCTGGTCCCTGGCCATCCACTAACCTGCTCTAGTTTCAAAATGTAGGTGTTCTTAAGGCAAGCCTTCCTACAAATAACTTCTTCCTAGCCTGTCTTTCCATCCTCAGCTCTGAAGAATTGAGATTCTTGTTGCAGCTATGGGAGCTGAGCTTTGTTGTACTTGGCTAATTCTAAAGATTTCAAGAAAAGTTCTAAGCAATTAGTGGGTGTTCAATAACTTTAAGGTGGTTGAATGAATGAGTCTATGAGATGATCCTTCAGTGTTCTCATTTTGGAAATTAAGAAAAAAATAATCAAGACCAAAAGTGATCACCCAAGAAATGTAGTTTACATCTAGTGTTAGACTCAGACCTGTTCTCTCCATCGTACCATACTGCCCAAGAATGAAAACTTTGCCTCCATTTCCCCAATTGCCACCATTCTTGAGACTAGGATTTACTCAATGGAATTGCATGCCCAACTTAAAGAAAATCTTTAGGGCCACTGTAGCTCTTTGATGAGTCTGTATAGGTCATCTAATCCAAAACTTTTTGTACCAACTTATATTAAAAGTCTGTAAATAAGCCAAATTGTTAATCCCATAGGGCCCACTGCCCTTCCTTTTATAATTAATACAGCTCCTGGAGGTATTACCAGATTAATCAGCTCCTCTTCTAAATTTTCACCACATATCTTCATTCACTGTCACTAGCTCATGGTGTTTATCGCCATTCCTTCTATTTGTGATGGCTTTCCACCTCTTCCAACCTTTATTTCCTCTAGAGTACTTGAGATGTTGTATTAGAATATTTTACCTATTTATCTCCTTGTTTTCCCCCAAAAGCTAGCAAGTGGCAAGCACTGCTAAGTGCCAATGCCCAAAATGCCTCTTATTGTTGGGGATCTCAAAAGTGCATGCTCATTAATAGTGAAAATTATTTTGGAGAAAAAAAAAATACTCCTCAGAGAAAATGTGCTTTTAGCAATGAAAGTCAAAGAAAAGTAGAAGTGAGACAGAAACATGATTAAAAAGAGACTACTCCATAAAGTAGTCCATACAATTTTCCAAAGCAATAGTAAGCACTTTTTGTTGTCTTTATAATCACCAAAATGGTCCATGGCAGAAAATCAGAAAATTTATTTTCCCTATCCCTTTAAATCAAACTTGTGGTCCTAACTTAAATTTCAGTGTGCACTATTAATATATTATAATAGGGGTATGAATTAAGAATATGATAGGCAATTCATACAGACAGGATCCTACTTAATGATTCTTAAAAATGACATTTCAATGAAAAGTTACTTCAAAAAGTTGATTACCTATTTTGATAAGATTCATATGAAAACAATAATGAATAACATGCCATGAACTATCAGAAAGCAGCTAATAATTGGAGTAATTATTTCTTTAAAAAATTCCAAAATAAGCTACCAATTCAGTGGTCTTGGGGTATATCCAAAAACTTATGAATGTCCCTTCATTCCATTATGAACTATAGTTCATGCCAAATGATCCTAGCTGGTTTCTGTCAACTAACTGCCCTGGAGATTTTAGACTCACATTGACCTCTCTTTCAATCTATAAACCTCTTTTTTTTTTTTTTAACATTGTTTCTAAAGAAGCTATCAGTTCTAAAAAGAAAAAGCAGCCAGGAATGGGGTGGGGTGGGGGGTAGATTTTGTTTCCATATGATTAAAGGGACCACCAAAAAAAAATAGAATCCATCCTGACTTCATATGCAGATTTCCTTATGCTTAACTCAAATCTTCCCTTTTATACACCATCATTCATCATTCCATCCTTTCTAGAAGTAAACTTTCTTCCATTTTCAGTAGGAATGTACTCTTTCCTTAGAAGTCTATTACAAGAAAGAAAGAAATACAGTTCTTAGACAAGAAGAAAGCAAGATTGTAACATGGTATTTCTGTCTAGATTTTGTCTATCTTGTCTTTCCTGTGCTAAAAACCCAGAGAGCAGAAGAGATTCACTTCTAAACAATGAGTCTGTCTGCAAAAGTTGAAGTTCAACCTAAGTGAGATCCAGAACTGCATTAAATACATTCATGGGTTTCTACAGGCAATGCCATCTACTAAACAGGTCACCACATTAAAAAGCATATTTTTATCACACTTAATACCTGTGACCTCTACCAAGGTTATTGTCTCTAAAACCTAGAATTGGAGAACTTAACAAAACAATAGTCAAAACTTGCTCCACTTTTTCCTGTAGAACTGTTCTAAAAGGTAAAAACAAATCAAATGAAAATGGCTTGATCTCTTTAGCTGACAAAATGGATTATTTTAATTCACCCATTATATTTTTGTAGATTTTCAGGCTCATCTCTTCCAATCTACTCCTATCACAAGAACAAGAACAAGAACAAGGGTCTCAAGAATTACAGCACATTTGCTTTTATGTCATTGTTACAGTTCCTCCTCCTACAGAAATTTGCCATGCACAGGGAAAGGCACCAAGGAATGGCATGTATTTTGGAGAGCATGGTTGGCTAGAAAGCTGAGACAGGCCCTGTTTTTCTTCCGTCACAGGTCCAGCACATCTGATCACAATTACAGGATATTTATTTAGTCACATCTCAGCTACTCTTCATCAGGAACAATCATTCCAAAACCTTGCATCATTCTTCCTCATCCTTAAACCATTTTTAATTTCTCAACATTCCTCCTAAAACTTAGAAGCCAAACAGATATGCTAGAATAATTTTGAAAGGAAGTAACAGTCATAGCAATGGTACACTCTCACTTGGTTAGGCTTGTAATCAAACTATCCATAACGACGTATATTAAAACTCATACAGTGGGTGTGTCTGGGTGGCTCAGTCACTTAAGTGCCTTCAGCTCAGGTCATGATCCCAGGGTCCTGGGATCGAGTCCCGCGTCCAGCTCCCTGCTCAGTGGGGAGTCTACTTCTCCCTCTGCCTGCCGTTCCCCCTGCTTGTGCTCTTTCACTCCTCTCTGTCAAATAAATAAAATCTTAAAAATTAATAAATAAATAAAACTCATACTGTGACTACAGAATATTCAGTATTAAGATTTTTCTCTCATTACTCTCATTTATATCATTACCATTTCACTTCTCCTGAACTCAATCCTATTTGTTAACAACTCATTATTTTAATCTATGAAACTGTCTTTAAGTTCTATCTTGGTCCTCAAAATATTAGCAATCTTAGCTAACTCAGCATGTCTTTTAACTATAACTTTCAATCTTGAATCCAGTTAAATTTCTCTTAGTCTTTCTTTGGAAAAAAAAATACTGTCTCCAATAAGATATTAATTCTAAGAAAACTCTAGGTGTATCAAAATGGCCAAAATGGCTGAGAGAGTGGGTACTCAGTAAAATGGACTGAATGGATTGTCTGGTATAGATTATTCACCTAAACTTCCTGATGCATACATTTCTAAGCATTAGACTCTTCCAACAAATTCTTCAGAGTTTAATTGGTCAACACACAGTGGTCCACACTAATTCATCTCCTGGTAGAACAATGTATTACATCAAATGTAAGATGATAAATAGGTATAAGAGAGGAAATATAAATCAAAAATAATCTTTTTTTCTCTAAAAAAACTAACATTTAATAGGTCCAAAATATCTCACTTTGGAATTTCTTTTTTTTTCCCCCACCCTTCCCTCCCCCTCACTTTGGAATTTCTTAAAAAAAATAAAGTGGCATACAAAAATACTTGTCCAAGTGTACATAAAAATTTCTATAAGGATACTCACTGCAGTATGGCATGTGATAAAAACAAAAGACTAGGACCAAAATGGTTAACAGTAGGGAAATGAAAAATATTATCTATACATTATGGTACAGTCTTTAGCCACAGAAAATAAGTTAAACTTGTATAATGGAAATGAATTAATAATATGCATGTGCAAAATGTGAATCTGTATATAACACAGATTATATAGAAATAAAGGAGAATTCCTAATGTTTTTCTATGGTAACATCAGTATTCAATGTACAGAAGCATGTGTTTCTTTTGAAATATAATGAATTTAACAATTAACTACCAAAAACTAAATAGATAGATCACAATGAAAATTTGCAATAAATAAAATTAAATGGGTTAATACACTTTGAATTTCTAATAACATATCCAAAGGACATGATTATAAAAATAAAGGAGGTATTCTACACAATGATGTTTTTCATAGCATTTTCTGGGTTAATAGAGAACATTTGAATGTCCGAAATTTGGGGAGTGTTTGCAACAGGTATTTGTATTTATTCAATGAAATATTAAAAATAAAAAATGTATTTTTGTATTGAATAACTATTTGTGATAATATAATAGAAATAAAATAAACCTAATATAATATTTAACGCTGCATATTAAAAGGAGAAAACTGATTTTTCTGATCATATTATTAACAAAAAAAAGAAAAGAAAAAACTTTTACTTAAGAAATAACCAAAATGTTAATGGTGGTTAGGTGTGGGTTCTGAGATGATTTTTTTTTTTTGCATTTCCTCCCATTTTCTATAACAAATACGAAAAAGATTTAATAAACCTGAAAGTCACAAGAAAGATTATTTTGTAAGTAAAATGGAGTGGGGGAAAAGTCTTAGAAGTACAATTTGAGGAGAAACATTATCTTAAAATACTGAAAATGTGAAAGGCAATTTTCCTTTTATTTCAATTTTTGCGCATTTTTCCATTTTTTCCCTTAATTGGATGCATTATTTTCATACTAAAAAATCCATGACAAACTTTATAAATTATCTTGCAAATATTTCCATGGCTTAAGGTAATAGCTTCCAGAAGAAGGACATTAAGCTACTGGGCTCTTTTTTTCCAGCCTTTGATAAACAAGAAGATATTTGCTTCAAGTTCAGGATCAATAAGACAGTATAAGATAGGACAGAACATGACAGTAAAGGGCAGAATACAATGGGACAGGATAGAGTTGGACAGAAGACCGAAGAGGACAGGACAGGACTGGACGAAATAGGACGAGGCTGGACAGGATAAGATTGGACAGGATAGAATGGAATAGGACATAACAGGAAGGGAACAGGAAAGAGGGGAAATTATAATGAGTGACATTATAGCTGGCAAGGAAAAGGGGGATTCCAAGTAATGAACAGAAATACCAGGGTAATGGAAGGGCATAAGAGACAGCAATTCTTGCACACTACTGCAACTTAAGTGGGGCCCAAATGTTAAATATCATCCAAACCGCAGGTCCCTTGTGACAGAGAGCATCACACATTTCTTACAGCGCGGTCAGCTTACGTGCCCTTAAAATATTTACCAAAGCATTTCAGAGAAAAAAAAAATAAAGTATTTCTACATATGTTAAAGTATTAATAAAGAAAGCCCTCATATGCTACCATGAACAAAATTTAAAAAAAAAAGAAAAAGAAAAAAGAAATAACCTTCCAAGCACACTCCATCCCGCAACCTTCGTAATCTTGCTTGGTCTCTGGGTCCATACAGCTGTCTATTATATTACACTTTGCAGCTCAGAAAGTTCGGGTGAATCATTGCTGTGACACGTCTTTGTTTACTTTTCTGTAATCCATCCCACTCTATTCACCTATCCTTTTAATGTTTTCTCCTACATTTATTCCATTTCCTATATTTCTTTTTTTTTTTTAAGATTTTTAAATTTATTTGAGAGAGAGAGAGCACAGTGGGGAGGGGCAGAGGGAGAGAGAAACTTGAGCAGTTTCTGCACTGAGCAAGGAACCTGACACAGGGCTCCCTCTCAGGACCCTGAGATCATAACCTGAGAAGAAACCAAGAGTTGGAGGCTTAACCAACTAGACCGCCCAGTGCCCCCCACCATTTCATCAATTTCTAACTCTGATGTTATACGTGTTGTTATTATTATTTTTACTGTAACTGTTTATATGGCTAGATTTTTTGTTTAAATGGTTAATATCATGTGCAATACATAAGAAAAAAACCGTGGGAATACAGAAATCAAGTAATACTTTAAATACTTGCTGCATTCTTCCCTTTAGTTATCCAATAAACTTTAGACTCTCACTGAAAACCAGTTACTACAACTGAATATCAATTTTTAAAGTTGTACTATGTGTGATATCACATCCAATGTCATCTCAATCTCACGAAAAACCTTTATAACAAGTATATAGAAATATCCTAAGAAAAATGGGTACTTTTGTTACAATATGAAAAGGTTACTTGTCCTCCAGGAATTGGGCAGTTTCTAAAGCACAAGTTCTAAAGCAGCAGAAAACTAATGTATAATATCTGTACTCTAAGAATATGCTTTATGTTTAATCATGATGTTTAGTCATGATAAAGTCTTAAGTCGTGATTTAGTCATAGGAAATCAGAGGAAATCGAAGGGTCCCTTTCTGGGAGAATGGGCAAGTACACTGTGGCAGATGGGAACCACGGAATACTGTGTAGCAATTAGAAACAAAACCCCAAAGAACCGCATAGTCACATGACAGACTTTAAAAACATAATACCAGATGGGAAAAAAGCAAGAAACAGAGTGAATCTATGCATAATACCATTTCAGTGAATTCAAAGAAACATGCAAATAAAATAGCAATAGAAGGATACATGTCAGCATGTTAAAATGTCCCTGCTGTCAGGAGGAAAAAGGAACTGGGGAATTAGAGAATGAGGAGAAATTACACAATGAATTAATAAATGAATGAATGATGAAGAAAGCAAAAGGCCCAGGAAGGCAGTCTGCTATGAACTAAGATACATGTTTAAATACTTGGTACCTGAAATCCAAAACATAGCTTTTTAAATCCTTTGTTTTTACAAAGAGTCATTGCTAATGTCCCTTAAAATTAGTTCTCTTTGCATGTACTTCAATCATTGGTTGGTTTGACAGAAAGCTTTAAAAGGGCCAAAAAATTGAGATAAAATTTGAAAACCATTACCAGTTAAAAAGCAATTAATTGTGAGCTTCAATAGTTTTGAAATTATAATTAACAAAAACACACTGCCACTTGCAAAATATCTCTTTAAATAATTCATAATATATATACTGTATGAAATTAGGAGTTAGTGTCTCTTAGTTGCTGGAAATTTTGTCATTAGTGGCCATTTTCAAATAGATTTCAACATCAAAACATTCTTAACTTCAAAAGTGTCCCCTGAAAGAAATGACTCTAGCATAGTCTACTACAACTTGCCATTAGCGAGAAGGGGAGTCATACTTTTTGAAGGCCTCACATGCATTTCTTTCTTGTCCTACTTAATCCTCTCTTCAAAACAAAACAAAGGGGCACCTGGGTGGCTCAGTGGGTTAAAGCCTCTGCCTTGAGCTCAGGTCATGATCCCGGGGTCCTGGGATCGAGCCTCGCATCAGGCTCTCTGCTCAGCAAGGAGCCTGCTTCCTCCTCTCTCTCTGCCTGCCTCTCTGCCTACTTGTGATTTCTGTCTGTCAAATAAATAAAATCTTTAAAAAAAACCAAACCCTGTAAGAGATACTAGGTTAAACTATGCAAAACTGCCATCTTTTTTTTAAGTCAGACTATTTCAATACTGGAATTTTTAGGTAATTCAATTTCATCATATAATTTTCCATTCAAAATTGAGGAAACTTAAAGCTTTGGAGGTTTCAATAAATCCTTTAAAGATACATTTCTTATAAGGTAAAGTCTCGATTTCCACTTTAGTCAACTTGTCCATAAAAACCCATGTTCTTGGGGCGCCTGGGTGGCTCAGTGGGTTAAGCCTCTGCTTTCGGCTCAGGTCGTGATCCCAGGGTCCTGGGATCGAGCCCCACATCGGGCTCTCTGCTCCTCGGAGAGCCTGCTTCCTCCTCTCTCTCCCTGCCTGCCTCTCTGCCTGCTTGTAATCTCTGTCTGTCAAATAAATAAATAAAATCTGTAAGAAAAAAAAACAAAAACCATGTTCTTATATTCATTGTTCATTACATTGTATTGTTTCCATTAAACTTTGGAATTTTCCCAGGTATTACTATATTTGAAATTTAAACTAATAGTCATTACATGCTTAGGAAAAGGTGGTAACAGACAGTTTTTACAAGAATTTTTACATGTGTCATAGAAGACTTGAACAAATTTTATAAATCTAAAATCTGTGGGTTGAACAAAATTTTCTTCTTTGAGAATAACATGTCCAAGCTTTAAAACCAGTACAAGTCAAGGACAAGTTTTCTTCAGGCAAACCAAAATTAAGTAAACTCTATAGAGCCATTGTGATTGTAAACTCCTGTAAGATGTTCATTTGACTCATTTTCCCCTCTCTTATGTTTTACAAAACATACAAGATCAAAATAAATAGTTCAGTGATGGGTTCTACATAGTCCAAGCCAAGCTCCAATCCTACAGAGAATTTCCATGGGAGGTAACATATGTAATACAGACAATGCCCAACAGCAAATGCCTTTTCTTGAGTGGAAGAACATGCAATGGAAGCTCTTCATTCTTGTGGCTTAATATGAGTCATTTTTTTTTCCAACTGGAGCCCATTAATATAGACCACTGATGATATTTGCTTAGTTTTCCCTTTAGATATTCTGAGGGGGGTGGGGGGTTAGGCAGAAGGGAGGGGCTGGAGGTAGGAATAAAAACATATTCTTTACCTTTGTTTGCATGACTCAAAGCACTTTACAAATGTGCTTTTGGGTCCATGCTTTTCAAACGGAGAGAATTAACAAAGCTCAAAGGCCCAAAGTAACTTCTCAAAAGCATCTTGGCCCAGGGAGGTCAGTGAGAGGTAAATGCACTCTTATCACCCTATTTCAGCATATTCACAAGAGGTGGTTCTTTTCTTGCAGGTAATTAGAAGGCCCATGAGAGAGAGAAATGGGGGATGGGGGGGAATTAGCATGGAGAATCAAAAGAAATTTGTTTGGATCACTACCCCTTTGTATTCTTCCAATGCACCTGAGCTTTCTAAGATCACAAGGAACAAAATTAGTGGCACTTTGAAATCAACTATTAGATAATCCTATCACCAGAAAAAGGAATCTAGTCAGAAAGGCATTCATCATAAATAATTTCTTAGATTTATCTTAGTATCGAAGTGCCCACTTTTCTTTTTAAATTTCAGGTGTATAAAATGTTTTTACTTTGTGTACATCACTCATCTCTTCTTGCCTTAAACTATTGAAGACCTCTGATATCCTTGGGATGTGTCCGAAGACCTTTAACAATTTCCCAAATTCAGAAAACCATTAAATCATGTGATTTAAACCAAGTTCCCCATAGAACTTGTATTCAATTCATTTATCAAATGAAGTCATTGTCAAATTCAAGTTCCCAATTTCTAAATACGTAAACATTCTATTGATCATGCAAAGTCCATCTTTTCCTTAATCTACTTTTTCTTTAGTCCCACTGCCAAAACAGTAAAGAAACCAATTTTCACATGTATTTTTACCACATCGTTTGCTTGCTATCACATCACAAAGTTGCATTAAAATGTGGATACTAAGAAGTGAGACCCACTCCCCACCTAAGTCATCCGCTCTTCTACTAAGGTCTCAGTCTTAAGTTCTTAAGGCTTAAGTCTTAAGGCTAATTTCATGCCTTCGCACAATTATTAATTACAATATGTCACAAACCATCAAGATCCCATTTCAAGAGTCAATACCGTAAATTTAATGCATATTGAATGTGAAAGGCCATCTGACACTTGTCCCTCATTCCTTTCTCCATGACTTTGCTTTTGACCCCTAGAGGAGCTCTGTCATAGCGGAGCCTTAAAAGGTGGGAGGAATGACAGGACGCAGCAACAGTAAAGGATAACTATTTTTCACATCCATGATGCTTTCAATTCTTCAAAGTACTTTCCTATCCTTTATATCATCTAATACTCAACATGACACTCTGAGATAAGTAGAACAGTTTCATCATGTTTCAGTTAGGTGAACTGTCATCTGTGGCTATGAAGGAGAGAAGAGGGAAGGAAAGAGGAAAACTGGCATCTGGGGGAACACCTGTTATATAATGGGTTTTATCCTCCGTATTTTATCCCACAAGCAAGTATTTATAATTTCTGTTAGTTTCTCCTTATGTGATAGAATCTACCTTGTGGACTAGTTGAGTGGCTCTGTTGTTAAGCATCTGCCTTCAGCTCAGGTCATGATCCCAGGATCCTGGGATCGAGCCCCACATTGGGATCTCTGCTCTGTGAGAGGCCTCCTTCTCCCTCTCCCACTCTCCCTGCTGGTGTTTCCTATTATCGCTATTTCTCTGTCAAATAAATAAATAAAATCTTAAAAAAATGTAAAAAGATGAGTGCTTTCTCCCCCCCCCCAAAAAAAAAATGTATAAAGAACGTAATTCAGGGCACCTGGGTGGCTCAGTTCATTAAGTGTCTGCCTTAGGCTCAAGGTCATGATCCCAGGTCCTGGAATCCAGCATGCAAGGGCTTCTTGCTCAGTGGGGAGCCTGCTTCTCCCTCTCACTCTGCCCCTCCCCCCGGCTTGTGTGCACACACGCTCTCTCTCTCTCTCTCTCTCTCACACAGCCTCTCTCCCAAATAAACAAAATCTTAAAAAAAAAAAAAGAACGTAATACAACGTCTGTCCATGAGAACATTTCAATGAATGTTGGCTCTTATTTTTGTTTACAAGCATAAATAATTTATAATAATCCTATTCAGTGCTATTAATACTATGAATGCGAAATAACACTACCTAATTACAGTAATAACTATCATTTGCTGAGTACCTATGTATCAAGTGCTAAGCATTTCACCCACATTTTTTCATGTAATCTTCACAACTAAACTGAGGGAAAGATTTAAACTGAACTTCACAAATGAGTTAAACTTACACTCAGAATAGAAATTTACCAAAATCATAAAAGGAGATAAACGCCTGAGCTAGTATTCAAACTCCTATCCTATCCACAGTTTAATGATCTTCATTTGATTGTTTTTTTAATATTTTATTTTCTTCCCCAGAATGACCTCAGCACTTTTAAAATCAATTTTAAGATCACCACATTGCTTAGCACGATGAATTAGAAAACTTGACTAAGATTAAAAGATTGAGTTGATAAAGGAGACATTGAACTTCACCAAGTTCATCTGTCAAAGGAGCTAAGTGATCTAGATCAAACCGTAAGATCCCTATAACATTCAGTCATTCTACAAGCTCTTCTGTCTCAGGCTGGGTGTTCCCCAGAGAAAGCATAAAGCATATGGCCTCCAGAATTGTAAGGAGATGCATTCCTGTTGGTTAGACCGCCCAGTCTGTGGTACTCTGTTATGGACGCCTGAGCAAACTAGCGTGGGAGGCACCAGTTAGGCTGAGGTGTACAGGTCTGCATCATGTCTAAGAATAATCCATTAACAATATTCTTCCCCTCATTTCTGATTAAGTACTTATCGATACAAAAACACACAAACATACATATAGACAGTCTGATGCAGAGCCAGTGGGAGGACACATAAGAAAATTCCAGTTCTAACCCCATCTGTCTCAGAACCTCCCTGGGGGAACACAGTGATTGAGAACAAGGTCCTCAGTATGAGACAAATATGGGTTCCAATAGGGCTTCTCCTGGGGCTAGTTGTGTGACTTGGGGATAATTACCTAACCATTCAGAATCTCAGTTTCTCAATCCCCTAAAAAGTAATGCTTCCTATCTTCCAGGATTGTTACTTACAAGGATAATTTAAATATAAGGAGTAAGTGAAATTATATAAAGAAAGAGCAAAGAACTAATTATATCTGGCACATACTATGTGATTAGTAAATGGTAACAGTTGTTATCAGGTTGAACTATATGAAATGGCTGTTATTTGATTATTCTTTATCTAAATAGCAATTCATGTAGTTCAGCCTAATATAATGTCACATAGAAGCAGAAGAGCACAATAGTTAACAATACAAGTTCTGGAACCAGGATGTGTGGGCTGGCGTCCTGCCTCTGTCACTCACTAGCAAGTCACAGAACTTCCCTAATGCAGTTGCTCAGCTGAAAAATTAAAAATATCTACTCTGGGGGCACCTGGGTGGCTCAGGCAGTTAAGCATCTGCTTTTGGCTCAGGTCATGATCTTAGGGTCCTGGGATGGAGCCCCAAGTCAAGTTGGGCTCCCTACTCAGCAAGGAGTCTGATTCTCCCTCTGTTCCCTCCCCCCATTGCTCATGTTCTCTTTCTCAAATAAATAAATATCTTTTAAAAAAAAATCTACTCCACAGGATGAATGGAAAATTTTAAGCAAATTAGTACACACAAAGCCTATTTCCTAGACAGTCCTCAATGAATATAACCTATTGATGTTATTAATATTATTAATAACAAAATGAAGTAAGTAGATTTGAAATTCTCTAAAATTAATTCTACCTTCTAATTCTATGCTATTTTGGCTGGTATTGATAAAACCCAATTATGCAGTGGACATTCAGCTATATATAATAATAAACACTGAGTGCTGTTAAGTCCAAAAAATATTATGGAATCAGAAATAATTTAAGTAAAAATAAGTCTTATAAAAAATTCCTTGGTAATTTGTCTGAAGCAAATCTAAAACAACTATAATGCTGAAAATTATGTTATCTTGGGGGTAAATTACCTTAACTTCTTAAATTGTTAAACATCTTTAAGTATCATTTCCCATAAGATGGAAAGCTAGTGGTCTACACAGTGTGGGATTTAATTTGTTATGTGTATGTGCATAGAGTTGTTCATCATAACAGACTAACTGTTGGACTGAGGATCAATAGACCAGAATAGTGACCAAGCCACTCATTCAGTGGGTGATGGTGAGCAAATGACTTCAACTTCATTTTTCTGTTTGGAAAAATGAGGAAGAAGTCTAAGTAAAGATACCAAAGCTTAATTCCAAGTCTAAAATTCTGAGTCTCCAATACTGTAAAAGGACTAAGACTATAACGATTTCATCAAAGTAACGTAAGTCCTTTCACCCGGCAATAAACAGGAAGTAAAGTATTTTCAGATAGCAGAATGCTAAGAATAAAAACAAACAACAACAAAAAATCACCCATTCAGTTAAAAAATATCCCCTGAATTGAAACACACTGCATGCCTAGGCAAATCTAGGTGCTTTTATATTTTATGCAATAAATGAAAAGAATTAATGATCAAGCCTTTTCTGAAACTCATAGACGGTATATATTCCTTCTCAGCAGAAGTAAAGCTGCTTGGGTCAGCTATGGAACCAATACCGACTTAAAATCCTAGGTCCATTTGTACAGACACTCTAATCTCTGACCTTAACAAATTCACAGGACATCAGATTTCTGTCTCCAAAAATTGTTAATTATGATATAACTCCTAGGACTTTTGAGAGGGTAAATTAGTTAATATTTCTTAATCACTTAAAGGATAATAATTAACCAAAGAAACATCATCACTCTGAGACTAGAAAAAATCTCAATGTTCCCAGCTTTCTTCCAATTAACACAATAAAAGTCTTTAAAAAAGAAAAAAAAGATCTTCATGATGGTGCAGTAGATCTAAAATAATAATGGGGGGGGGTTCTGGTTGGCTCAGTTGGTAGCACATGAGACTCTTAATCTCGGGGTTGTAAATTCAAGCCCACATTCGGTGTAGAGATTATTTAAAAATAAAATTTTTAAAAAATAATAATAATAATTGTGAGACAAAGCAAAAAAATTAAATGTCTCATCATGGCACCATGAGAATAACTAGGTTGAAACTGAATGATCCATATACAAACATTAGTTTGGGAGGAAAAAGATAATAAAACCAAAACACTTTGAATCTGGTACTATAAAACACATTCTCTTCTCAATGTAAGATGTTCTTATCAATTAAATTATATCTGTTAATTATTAAACATCAGAAATACAACTCAGAAATAGATGAACTTCAGTATGAGGGCTTCTATCCATAATATATTGAGTTAAACTGCCCAATATTTCAAAAAATTTAGGGAAGAAATCTAAATTTCTCAGGGTCAGTGACAACACATTGGAACTTTCTAGTAAAGCGCAAGCAACTACATTTTCCATTCCTTGAAAACAAATAAATCAAAAATAGATTTTATCTTAAAAAATCAAAGTACTCCTTTATTTAAAATTTTGTTATGGGAAGGTGGAGGAGGTTATTGCTTGGTTAGTTTATGTGTCCGTGTGTTTGCTTTGGCTTCCCTCAAAAGAACTTTTTTCCTTCTTTTTAGCTTAATTTTAAGATTCCAAAACTCACAGCATGTCATAATTAAACATCTCCTAGGAAGTGCACAGTCTGATTAGCACATTAACTCAGGCATAAACCAGCCGTGACCAGGCTGCCTCCAGGTCTGGGTCAGACCAGTCTGGGAGAGAAATTTCCTGATGAAAACTCCTACAAAGACACTTTAACCTCAACGTTATTTTATCTTCCATCAGCTAAGATCTTTTCTCGGTCAGTTTTTACGTGATTTTTCTTAAACCGTTAATCCTGGACCGAGAACAATCTACTGGCATCCCATAAATATAAATAAATATAGATGTAAAAAATGAATCCACTAGTTCTGAGCATTAAATAATTTTACCTTCACTCTCAAAGGTCCCCACCACCAAAAAGCTCAGATGATTAGGGAGAAGTCAGAGATATTCTTAAGGTTACACACAAATAACAAGAGCCCACAACTTTCTATCCATTATCAACTCCTGTTATGGAGAGGGAGAGCAAGAGCACTACTGATATCCCTGTTTTTTTTACTGGGCTGGTTGATGGCGAGTCGTTTGCTGTAAAATAAAATGGTAAGTGTGTATGACCATGAGAATAGGAATATCTTCTCCCACAGTCTATGCTTACGCTGTCCAAATGGTGACCACTAGTCACACACAGCTATTAGGCATTTGAAATGTGCCTAAGCCCACCAAGAAACTGAATTTTTAGGTTTATTATTTTTTTAATTTAAAACTTAAAGCGAAAAGTTCTTTGTGTTATCAGAAAAATTTTTAAATACATTTGGAACAACTTAGGTATGTGAATTCACTTTTTTATTTGTAAAATTTTATGAAATCTAGACACAAGTCAAGTACTTCTGATGAAAATCTGGTGACCGAATTACGATGTGCACAAGTATAAAATACATTTAGGCAATAGCCTAAAATACCTCATTGATATTTTTAAAAATATTGACTACATGTTGAATACTTCAATCCAATACAATAGTTTAGATAGACTATTTTAAATAAAATATATTATTACACTTAATGCCATTGGAGTTTTAACTTTTTTAATGGGCTACGGAAAAAATTTGAATTGCATGACTCATTACATTTCTGTTGGGCAGCACTGATGATGAGTAATAGTAACCAAGAGCCTAACTATCAGAGATGGGCCAGTGAAGTGTTTTGAAAACCCGTGTAGCATGAGGAAAGGCAAAAAGTCAGCCCGGACTGCAGTCACATTCCAGCTCTGATGCTGAACAAGTCATCAGCTTCCTCAGCCTACCTTTTCCCATGTGTAAAATGGGAAGAATGGTTTCCTGGCTTAAACCAAATATTTGTAGATTTGTTGAATACATAGTTGGTTTCCAGTAGAAAGCAGAGATTTCCGACTACTAAGAATTAACTGCTTGTCAATATCTATGCCTTCTTGCAAATGCGCTATATTCTGCAGACCCTTCCCCTCCCCTCATACTTCTATGACTATTATTGTAACCTTACTTTTAAAGATGAATAATGGAAACCTTTATACTCAATACTATTATCAAAATAACCAGCAACTGGAGGAACTCCTTCCATTTGTGTTTTAAAGTGGTAGTAATTTCATCTCCAGGAATACCATCATTATTTTTATGAATCTAAAATTCACCTTCAAGAGACTTATGGGAGAACCTGGGTGGCAGAGTCAGCTACGCATCTGACTCTTGGTTTTGGCTTAGGTTGTGATCTCAAGGTCATAAGATGGAGCCTTGCCTGGGGCTTTGGGCTGAATGGAGAATCTGCTTGAAATTCTCTCTCTCTCCTTCCACCCCTTCCATTTGTGCTCTCTTTCTCCCTCTCTCTAAAATAAATAAATATTTTAAAAAGAGAGACATTTGTAATATCAGAACACTTATGATGTTCCTTTCAGTCTTTCTAAAATTCATCACAGTGGGACCTTGTCCTCGTGAGGGTAGGCTCTAAAATGCGCTATCTAAGGCAATAAGTTCATAATAATGAAGTATCAGTATTAAACATGTAAAAGACGGGAGTCAGAAGTATTTATTTTAAGATTAATTATATCCCATTGTTATACTCTATTTTCTTTGCCACTTGAAAAATGCCTGCAAAATCTTTCACTATAAGGTAATACCATAATCATCAAAAGATTAGGAATGATAAGCCTAGGACAAATAAAATTAAGTCCTCCTTCATAAAGCAAATAGTAAAACCATAGGTAGAGTTCTTTTTTCACTAAAAAGTAGAGTAAGATAGACTGAAAACATTCCAAAATGATTTAGATAAATTAATGCTGAGAAAAACACCATATAGGTAACTATTGAAAATTGAGAAGTTTGGAAGTCATCTTTCATTTTTCAGGAGGATGACAAGGAGAGAAACCATTCCTCCCCACGGTGACTTTTCATACAGTGTTGACTTCTGACAGGATGGCCTAAGGGTCAACTCACTATGATCATTCTTAGGTTTCTATAAAAACTAATTTACTATGACCCCTCTCTTCTTCTATTTGTTGCACTTTGTACTCACAGTTTTCAATTTAGGCCTTTTATCATTTTTTCCTTGGCCTCACCATTGAATCTCTCTAGTCTGTCTTATTATTCAAACAAAAGCATTCTAGTGAATGTGATGGCGAGAAAAAAAAAAAAAACAACATGGTTTTTTTTAATTAGTTGGATAATACGTGTGTGTACATGTATACCCTTCATCATATCTGACTTGTCACCAAAATAAATTTGTTGTCACACAGAATCCAAGCTCATAAAAATTAACTTGCTTGTTAAAAATAAAAACATAATTAATTTTAAGTAAGTTATTATTTTAGCTTGCACTATATCATAGAGATGAAATCCAAAGTTCATTTCTGGCTTCCAGTTGCCTCTTCTTAGATTGTATATTAATACAAATATCTCCTTTAAAAAATTTGTCATTTTTGACAGGAAAATTTGCCATCATAACCCTTTTGAGTTTTCTCCAAGTTATTCATATAGTTACATAATAGGTCAGATATCGCCTACTGAAAAATCCTGTGTTCACTAATTCATACCTAAGGGGACTTACAAGGGGGGAAAAAAATTTAAAATGTCAGAGATATTCATATATTTACTAGAGAAAATTTTTCTTAACTTGCTTATTCAATTATAAGTATTTACTTGTTCGATTTTCCACTAGATTGTAAGAAACTTGTGGGCAGGAGCAAGGGCTCACTTTCTGTGTGCCCATTTGAAAAGCATGGGTTTCATGACAGTTTGATAGATGGTTAAATGGAAAGGTGGTTAAATGAGAAAGAGAAAGAAATGTTCAGATTTAAGACTTACCAAGAAAATGAGGAGCACCTGGGTGGCTCAGTTGGTTGAGCACCCAACTCTTGATTTCCGCTCAGGTCATGATCTCAGCATTGTGGGATCAATCCGGATATTGGGCTTACACTCAGCACAGAGTCTGTTTGAAATTCTCTTCCCTCCCCCTCTGCCTCTGTCCCTCCCCAGTGTGTGCGCTCTCTCTCTCGCTCGCTCTAAAATAATAAATAATTTTTTAACAGTTACCAATAAAATAAGTTTCATCTTTGAGAACATTTTTCTTAACCCATTAGTTAAAAATACAGGTGTTGGATGGCGATAACATGTCGATGTAGATTCATCAGCTGTAACTTATGTATCATACTGGTGGGGGATGCTGATAATGGGGGAGGCTATGCATGTGTGCAGGTAGGGGAACATAGGGGAAAATCTCTGTAACTTACTGTCAATCTTACTGTGAACTTTAAATAGCTCTAAAAAAATAAGTTCTTTTAAAAAATCGGTGTTAAACTTTGAAAAATATCAATTGTGTGACCAAAAGATAATGAAAAATGGTACTTTAGTGTATAAAATAAAACATCAGTTAATTAATTAAATCTCAATTGATTGCAGTCTTAGCATGTGCCAAGCACTACTCTCAAAGCTGAAGTTTGAAGATAAATAAGATCTGTAAATGTAAAGTAGGAAATGGAAAGCTGGTTCCACTAAATTCACGTGAACTAATCCTAATTTTAAATAATCATTAAACCACAGAAAAGAAAACAATGCATCTCCTACTTAGAATGTGTTCTCTTCCCCAATGAAAGGGAATGACAAAATTTTTTTCAGATGCTTTAAAATTTTTCAATACACCTTATACTTTTTGCTTGTTCCTCAGAAAATGCTAACTCTTAATATAAAGTAAGATGTCCTCAATGCCTTTGTCTTCTGTTAAGGAGTCAAGTAGGAAGGGAATGGAAAGAATGAGATCAGAAATGCCATGGACTAGAGAAAAGGAAAAATATCAACATGAGATAAAGCAGAGCAAAGTTCTGCACAATATCATTCTCATATTAGACCAGAACACTGGAACCATAATCAACCAGTAACCTAGGGTAAGAAGCTAAGAAATGGCTAGAAATGAGTAGCTGCCTCAGACACATACTTTGTGAGAACTGGCAGTAAAAGGAAACAGTGCATAAATCCTCTGGCTAAGCTTATGCGCAGGCTGAAGTCTTGATTAGTGAAAACTAAAAGCCTGTCGCTGGTGGGTCCTGCTGGAGAAGCAGATCCTTCAAGGCATTTGGCAGCTGACAAGAGGCTGCAACTTCTCTCAGGCACTACTAGCCTGTTCTGGCAGGTTCATTCCTTTCGTTTTAGCACATAGAATCTTTGGTTCTTAAAAGAGTCAGTCATTTTCACCTACATGAGTGTAAACGATGCACCAAGAAAACGGGACCACTTCAGAGAAGAACAAATCTTTCTGAAGCAAACAACCAGGGTTTCTTTAATAAATGGAAGAAATGACCAAGCCTGGTAGCCGTGTCCGCCTACCTTAAACCCATTCTACCAGGTTACTCAAGTCCCACTTACCCCTAACATCTGGTGGAGGTAGTGATACTCTGGCCCTTGATTATACAGCAGGAAGGTTTTCCAGAAAAGCAAGACATTCAGGGAGAGCCAAATAAACTAAATCACACAGAAAAAGAAAACAAAAATTAAAAATAAACATTACTTGATGAATGGAAACCTTAAGTACATTCGTTGGACACAATATTTTCAGAAGAAGCTGGATTAGTAATTGCTGAAAGCATTTTCAATTAACCAGCAAGCTGAAAACCCGTCAGAGCAAAACAAATCTTAACTCAGTCCTTGCACCTGAGATTAAGCATTTGGATTGCAAAGAGGTCTCCTAAATGATTGGCAGACATCCCCTGCGGTACAAAATGAGCCTAAGAAATCAGTGACATCACCACGTCCAGAGAATTGCATGTTGTTAAAAATGCAACACCAAACAGAAGCAATCTGGGGAAAGAGTAAAGGGGGGGAAGATGTTTAAAGGGTTAAGAAAAAGTTGTGTTCACTAAAAGTGATCTCTGCTCCCTCCCTCCACATCCGCTCTCCCATCAGTGTGCAGGAAAGTTCCCAGGCATTTGGAGCCAGGATGGGCTTGGGGGGTGGGGGGTAGGTGGTGTTATTATCTCCAGGTATCAATAGCGGAAAGTTTTGTTAGTTGAGAACGTTTGAATTAGAGGCAAAATTTCTTCCAGCTTCCCACCCGCGCACGCTCAGAGAATGAATCAAAGTTGCTGCACGAGAGACAAAACGCAGGGAGAGCCTTGCCCGCCATCCTACCAGGCAGAGGTGTTTAACCCCTTCGTTGGCCAGCCAGTTCCTCCAAGACACAGCCATGCCGCCGGCCCCGCCGCGCTGCGCTCTCCGCCGGCCGGCCCGAGAAGGAGCGGCGGCGGCCGGCGCAGCGGTTACAGTGGTGCGGCCTGCGAGGGGGGAGCGGGCGGGGACCGAGGGTCAAAGCCTGAGTGGAAGCCCGGAGCCCGGCGCCGAGCCAGCCCGGGCGGGGTCTGCGTCCCGGAGCCGGGTCTTCCGGGCGCCGCGGCTGCGGCCCGCGCGGGGTCTGCGCTGCGCCGTCGGCGGCCCCGGCCCGGCGCTCGGAGCGCGCGCTCCCGGTCCCCGCCGCCTGGGGGCTCGAGCCAGGCCCGCCGCGCCCGCCCCTTTGTCTGCGGGCGAGCCTGTAGCTGTGGCTGCTGCGGTTCAGGGTGTCCGGCTGGGGACCGGGGGCGGCCCCCGCGCAGCCTCAGCCCGGCTGGCGCGGCTCGCAGAACCCACAAAGATGTGGAGAACGCTACCCATACCCTAGGTGGGGAAGCCCGCCGCCCCCTCGCACACTCGTGCACACCTTTTCTTTGGCACGGGTCGTTCTCCCCAAAAAAGTTCAACTCAAAGAGCCTCCGTTTGGAAATTCGAGCCGGAAACACCCTTCTGTGCACAAGCGTCCGCCTTCTCCCGCCCACCCTCTGCGACTCATCCCACCCCCAAGGAGCGCCTCCTCACAACCCCTTACCTAAAGCTTCCCTCTGCCTCCCCCTTCTCACCCCCACCCCACATTCAGGCAAAGCTTGAAGAAAAGTCTGAATAAAAAGAGCCCAGCGGTTTCATGGTTAAAGCTGACGTAATTCTCAGGGGGCTTTAGGGAAGCTCAGATTCACTCTGGAAATGTGCGTTTTATTATCCCGTATCAGAATATGTTTAGTAATAGGAATCCTCTGGAACTTGTACCAGAGGCCTGGCGAAAGGTGAGAAGAGTATGGGTGGGATGGACACAGGCTACCTATCCTACACCGCGGATTATCAGTATCAGGAAAGGGGGGGGGGGTCATTTATATAGAAAAATGTCTGATGCAAAGTAAGTGTCCAACAAAAGTTTATGAAATCAGGAATTTTCCAAACTTTAACAACTAACAAGTGGCAGGAAAGGTAAACCACTAGGAGCCTAATCTCATGGCTTTCAAGCTTTTTTTTTTTTTTTTAACAAAATCCATTTTACAAAACATGCCGTAATGTGTAATTAAAACTATAATATCATAAAATCTTCTCTTACTACAGCAAGGTACTTATCGCAATTAATTTGATGGACGGGTGAATGACAGCAACCCTCTGTTCAAAACTTGAATAAATCCATATCAAGTGTGGTTTACATTTCATGCAGTTCAGTTTCTAGTAGTTGTCATTTCTCTGTGATAGAAGACTTTCCTGTTTCATGCATGATCAAATCCTGAAAACTGCTTTAAATCTTTCTGGAGTTAGGAAGTATATTATTTATAAATAACACCTTTTCTTTGTATTTCCGATGTGATGCCTAGAGGACCCAAAAAAGACCACACAAAAAACCCAGGGAGAGTCACCCCTGGGGAAGGTCAAATTCTGGGACACCCTGGTACTCCTCAAATTACACCCTTGAGTAACCATCTGAGAGCCGTAAGTTCAATAGATAGGAGGTAAAAAGAGTCCAGCAAAATAGATTGGTTCTTGCCACAAGTTGAGAGGAATGAAGCAATGAAAAAATAGTAAAACAAAAGACATTTTTTCTTGACTTAATTGACCTAGTTCTTTTTTTTTCTTTTTATTAAGAAATTATTGACACACATCACAGTTATAGCATACAGCATCGCGGTCTGATTCACATGTACTGTGAAATGATGACCACAATAGGATCAGCCAATATCCATCTTCTCATATAGATACAACAAAAAGGAAAAAAAAAATCTTGGGATGAGAACTCTTAGGATTTTCTTTCTTAATTCCTATATACTGCACAACAGTATTAGCTATGGTCATCAAGTTGTACTATATCTCTAGTATTCATCTTATCACTGGAAGTTTGTACCTTTAACCACCTCCCTTCAATACACCCCTCCTCCCATCCTCCATCTCCGGTAACCACAAGTTTGAGCTCTTCTTCTATGAGTTGTTTTCTTTGTTTTTGTTTTTGTGGGAGTTTTGTATTCCACCGATAAGTGAGATCATACAGTATTTGTTTTTCTCTGACTTACTTCATGTACCATAATATCCTCAAGTTCCATCCTCGTTGCCACAAATAGGAGTATTTCTTCGATTTTTTTGGCTGACTAATATTCTATCAATGCACAGATATGTTGTTTCCATTTCCTGGCTAGTGTAAATAATGTTGCTATGAACATGGAGGTACAGATATCTTTTCCAGTTAGTGTTTTCATTTTCTTTGGGTGTATTTCCAAAAGTAGAATTGTTGGATCATATAGTTGTCCTATCTTTAATTTTTGGGGGGATCCTCTATACTTCTTCCATTCTTGCTACACCAGTTTACAATCCCACTAACAGTGCACAAAGATTCCCTTTTCTCCAAATTCATGCCTTTTCCTGTCTTTTGTTGATGGCCATTCTAACAGGTATGAGATGTTATTTTGTTGTGATTTTAATTCACATTTCCCTAATGACAAGTGATGTTGAACATCTTTTCATATACCTATTGGTCTTTTCTGTATCTTCTTTGGAGAAGGATCTAGTCAGGCCCTTTGCCCATTTTTTAATCACCTGGGGTTTTTTGTTTGTCTTGGTTTTGTTTTTATTTTTTGCTATTGAGTTGCATGAGTTCTTTATATATTTTTTATATTAACCCCTTTTCAGATGGATGGTTTGCAAATATTTGTTCCTACTGCATAGATTGTTTTTCAGCTTGTTGATAGTCAAATACATTTTTTTTTAATTTCAGCTACGTCTAGGGAAAAAAAAAGACAGAAAGAATGGATCTAGCTCTTACTATGATATATCTAATATATCTACTACTTGTCACCCACTGTCCTTGGTATTTCATACTTAAAATCTCACTTAATTCAATTGCTAGCTCTCCCAGTGAAAGTCAGTGCCCTTACTTCAGAGAGAGAGAAACTGAAACTGAAAGAGATTAAACTCACTGGAGAGGGTGGATGAAATGGGCAGATGTTGGTTAAAGGCTACAAACTTCCACTTATATGATTGATGAATAAGTTCTGGAGATGGAATATACAGCATAATGATTATAATTAATGATATTGTAATATAAACTTGTAAGTGCTGAAGAGAGTAGATCTTAAATATTCTCACCTCAAAAAAAGAAAGGATAACTGTGTGAGGTGATGGAGCAGTTAGCTAAGTGTAATGATAATCGTGTCACAACAGATAAATATCAAATCAACATACTCAACAGCAAATGAGCATAATCAACACTTTAAGCTTACACAGTGTTATATGTCATTATATCTCAATAAAGCTGGGAAAACGTTAACTAGAAGAATAAGAACATTACAATAAAGACTTAAAAAATCAAAAAGGAGAGGAACTTGCTTCAGATGGCGAAATGGGATTTGCTTTCAATGCTAACAACCCATAATCAGATACTTTTGTGAAATTCTTTTGTAGAATGATAGAATGCTATACAAATGTTGATTATTACACCGATCCCTATTATCTTCCAGGAGTTCTGTAAAAGTGGGCCAGGATCTGACTGTGTATGTTGCCTTACAAGGAAACAATACTGCAAGCTATCCTCAGGGGGCATAGCTATTTCCCTGTTTTACAGGAACTCTCATTAATGAGGTTCTTTTCAATATCATTTTCTCTAGGCCAGATGGGTTAGTGCAAGGAGTTATTGTCTTTACCAAGACAGCAAAGCCTGTCCTTGAAAAGAATGAGAAGGGTCCTGTTGCTAGATCAGTATCCCAAAAATCATAATGAAAGAAACAAATTATTCACAGGGGAAAAAAAAAATCAAATGACAACAAATACCTTTGTTCTTGGTTTAAATAATAGGAAAATAGTACTGGCCACCCTATGCTGATTATTACCTGTTCAGCAGTTAGAGATGTTTTTGATCTGTTATCTATTACTTAATAAACACTGCCTAAGGTAGACAGCGTCCTTCAGAATATGCAACCCTTGGAGAAGAAAATTAATCAAAATTTACCCCATTGGCCTGCTTCAGTTCAGAGGCATGCCTTTGCCATTAAGCTTTTTCTAGCTCCCCTTTCCTGCGTGCTCATACGCACGCATCCTGTAGTCCATGCACTCTTCAATGTGTTCATAATACTCTATGCACATAATCAGTACAGCATTTTCCACATATTAATGTCATTGTATGTGTGAGTGTCTAACTCCCCTCATCAACCTCCTCAAAGACGAGGATCCTGTCTTAGTTTTTATTCCAGGGCTTAGGACAAAGATGAAAACATATCAGGAATGGGGCACCTGGATGGCTCAGTCGGTTAAGCATCTACCTTGGGCTCAGGTCATGATCCCAGGGTCCTGGGATGGAGGCAGTGTTGGGCTCCCTGCTCAGGGGGCAGCCTGCTTCTTCCTCTCATGCTCTCTCTCTTCCTCTCTCTCTCGTTATCTTTTTCTCTCAAATAAATAAATAAAATCTTAAAAAAAAAAACCAGAAACTTACAGAGTAAATACTAGTTAAGTATATTATCCTTGTTTCTGTGTTCCCTCAAACTCCAGTTTCTCAAGGGTAACTTTCTGATAATGTAAGAAAAGTTTCTGCTCAGCTTGGTAATGAACTGCCAGTAAGGACAGAGAGGTGAAGGGCCCTTTAAAATCTCAGCATCACCTACACCACAGATCATAAGATAAGCAGTGACAAGGAGGCTCCTAAATTAATTTCCTGGGGCTGCAGTAACAGGTTATCGCAATTTTGGTGGCTTAAAACAATAGAAATTTCTTTTCCCGCAGTTCTGGGAGCCAGAAGTCTGAAATCAGACCATTAGTTCAAAATCAAGGTGTCAACAGGGCCAAACCCCCTCCTGAGAGTCTCAGGGAGGATGTGTTCCTTGCCTCTTCCCCAACCTGGTGGCTCCTGTCACACCCTGCCTTGTGGCTGCCTCCTTCACTCTCTACCTCCACAGTCACTTCTCCTCTGCTGTCTGTGTATATGTCCACTCAATCCCTGCCTCTCTCTTCTAAGTGACACCTGTGATCGTATTTAGGGTCTGCCCCCACTCCCACAGGTCCCCATGTCAAGGTCCCTAACTGAAATCACATCTGTAAAACCCCTTTTTTCCCCTTCTAAATAAAGTAACATTTACAGGTTCTCAGGATTAGAACCCGATATATTTGGGTGGTCACCCTGCTACCTTACCAAAATTAACTTATTTGGTATTAATTTTATTTCTCTGGTTGACTATGCCAGACTTGGAGTAGGGCTTTTGAGGAAATTCATCTTAAGAAATAAAAGTTGAGTGATGCTTGAGGGGCTGTGGTTAAGCATCTGCCTTCAGCTCAGGTCATGATCCCAGGGTCCTGGAATCTAGTCTTGCATCAGGTTCCCTGCTCAGCAGGGAGCTTGCTTCTCTCTCTGCCTCTGCCTGCCGCTCCCCTTGCTTGTGCCATCTCTCTCTCTGACAGAAAGAAAAAAAAGAAGAAAAGGAAAGGAAAGAAAAAAAGAAATAAAGGTTGAAACTCCTGGTTAACAAGGTATCAAAAAGTCAGATACCAAGTACCTTTGTGACTTGATTGGATTTACTAATTTTCTTTTCCCTTATCTGATTATCAAAAATGATAAGCATTAAACTCAAGATGAAAAGAGCCTGTGTGTTTTTCTTACTAACAGAAAAGAGGAAAGTAGGAAAAACATCCTAGGATGGGATGTTACTGGCTGAGTAGACAGAGAATCCTAGAGGTGTGAGTAACTGACATTAAAGAGAAAGCAAACCACATTGTAAGCTTTATTTAAAAAAACAAAAAAAGGATCTTTGAGGGCATAAGAACCTCTCCAGATTCTTCAGTATTTCTCAAAGAACTGACCTAGCTGTGCGAGTGCAGAGTGGACATTCCAAAATAACTGAATCAGATGATGGTCTACACTTGTTTTTGTGTAGCAATGAAAATGAGTCAACTGTCTGGAACTTGTCCCCAGACTTGTGAATTTCTCACTGGTTTCCTGAGGGGCTCTTCCTTGCCACGGGTCTCAGGGACATGGTTTCATTGAATAAAACTGAATGATAATAAATTTTTGTTTGGAAGTGCCCTACATACAATGCTTTTCCAAACTTCGGGATTTCACAAACCAACAAAATTTCAAACAGAAAAAAATAAATGAAACCAACACAGACTATCTAAATTTTGCTACATAGAAGGACTTCTAAAATGAAAAATACACAAAAATACCATACACTGCCATTTCATTAAAGAAAATTCTTTTCTACCAAAAATAAATAATAATTGTAAGAAATTTTTAATACCTTCAGCTTCCACAGAAACTCATTATCGTCTTTCTCTCCCCCAACCCTCCTCTCTCTCCTCATTATTTTTCATTATTTGAGCCTCAAATCTCATCTATAAAATGGGTGGAGACATTCTTGTCTTCACCCTCATTTTATACCTGAGGGAATCGAGGCACAGAAACAGTAACTAATGTGCTCAAGGTCACTCTTTCAGGTTTCTGGACCCAATTCCAATGTGTGTGGAGAGTGGGTAGGAGGGGAGTTTCCCCACACTAACAAACAATTCTCTGAATACCAGCGTCATGTCCTGCAATTCAACTCAATTCTGACACTATTCAGAGAGTGTCAGATTCCACAGGTTAAGGACTCAGTCCTATAAGACTGTCCCACTCTGTCCCCTGGGATGGTCTCACCTCAGGTTGTTACCTGTACTTTGGACCAACTAGCTATAGACCAGAGGTTCCCACCACCTCCTCCTCAGGTTCAATTAATTAGCTAAAGCCTCTCACAGAACTCAGAGAAACATTTTATGTACTAGATCTAGTGGTGATCTAGTACATAAATAATTATTATAAAATGATATAACTCAGGAAAGGCAGATAGAAGGGATGCATAGGGCAAGGTATGGGGCAAAGGTCCAGAGCTCCCATGCCCTCTCCAGACACGACACTTTCCTAGCATCCCCACATGCTCACCAATCCAGAAACTCTAAACTCTTGAGTTTAACTTTTGAGTTTTTACACGCCTCATTACATATGCATGATTGATTGACCCAATCACCATAATTGGCCACTGGTGATCCATTCAACCTCTAGCCCCTCTCCCCCTACTCCTCCTACCAGGGTAGGAGGGAGCTGAGAGGAGAGTTCCAATGCTCCAATCACATGGTTCCTCAGGCAACCAGCCCTCACCCTTGGGTACTTTCCAAAAGTCACCTCGTTAATTTAAAAAAAGACACCTTTATCTCTCTCATCCATCTCTTAGAAAATTCCAAGGGTTCTAGAGGTTCTGTGCCAGAAATGAGAACAAAGACCAAATATATACTACTTATCATAAATCACAATAGCACAATCATCAAGGCAGAAAGTAGTAGGTTCACAGCAAGCCAGTACCCCTCTTCCTTTCTCCACACTACGTTGGCATGTCTGAACTAGGGCTTCCAAGAGATCTGCGCTAATACTTCAGACTTCAAATGAAGCCACAGTTGCCAACGCCCCAGTCATCTGAGTGTATAGGTATTTACCAGTGGGCTTTTTTGCTCCCAAGACAGTACATTTTCTCAAAAGACTGTCTAGTCTATTGCTTATGACATTATTTGTCCTTTTCCTTGTACAGCATTTCCTAAATACAGCCATTAACGGAATAATTCCTGGATGTTTGTGTTATTTTATTGTTCTTAAAGTTTTAAATAGAAGTATCCCAGGGGGCCAAAAGATATCCTTAACACCTGCTTCCATATTTCTGGTTACATCTTCAAACAGCTTTGAAATATTGAGGAAATAAGATTGGACTGCTTTCCTAGTTTCACGTCACTTTCTGAATGTACCGTAAAAATCTTAAGTCATAACTATTCAAATCTATGTTAAATGATATGCATGTCAGAGTCATAAAAATATCAGACTGGGAAGGGGCTTTGGAAAGCATCATCACTTCCACTTATCAAGAGGAAGCTGAAACCCTTCTTTCAGCCCCTCGAGTTCACCAACACCCCTCAATACCACTGAGTCTTTGCACAACCGGAAAGCCTGTATTTGTATATTCATTCATGAACTTACTTGATTCATAGTCTGTCATTAAATGTGAACTACCCAAAAGTAAGCACATGTCTGTTTTTGCTCATTTTTATTTCCCAGAGCCAAGTATAGGACTTAGAACATGAGTAAGTGCTCAGTAATTATTTTGAGTTAAAGAAAGGAATGCCAGGAGGAGAATGGGTTTCCTAATTTCTCTTACAATAATATTTACACACGGATTGTTTCCTTTTCTAGACTGACATGGTATTCTGTATGTCTTCAGTTATTTCTCCTCCCCAAATACATCCTGTTTTCTATCTTCATCCATGTGTTCATGTTATTCTTGCTTTCAGAATTCTTGCACACCGTACCTCGTGGTACTCAGTCTCCAAACTCACGACAAGCGTTCTTCTCCCTTAGGGCCCAAATGCCAAATGGATTCTTCCCAGCTGGATCACAAACCTCTACTATGTGAGTCTGTGTCCACCATGTGTAGACCTTTCCCCGAGCAGTTTGCAAGCTGCATGTGTTGATCCATTTTCTCGGTTGTTCCTTCAACTAGACTGTGAGCACTTTGAACAGAAAGGTTTTCTTCATTACCTAAAGCCTCACACATAGTAATTGCTCAAAAATACTGAATGAATGAATGAATGAATGAATGAAAGCCTAGCCTACACAAACAGTTAAGGTTATTTTCAAAATGAAAACTCCAGCACTCACCAATCTTATTCTAATTTCCCAGAGTGTAGCCAAGGTTTAAGGCTAGAATTGGTGAAAAAAAAAGTCCAGGAACATAAAAGAAAAGGAAAGAAATTGACTACTCCTTGTCTACCACCTCCTCAACATTTTTTCATGGAATTTAACCATCAGGCAAACTTTTTTTTTCCTATTCTCCCCAAATTTGATACTCACAAAAGTATTGTTTTTATTGTCATTCTCACATACTGACTCACTTATACCAACACAGCAACGTAAATGTTTGTACGTACGTGTGTGATTATCTATAGCCTAGCTGATCTTGAAAAAATATTTTGCAGGATCAAATGTTTTGAAAAAAACAAAAACAAAAACAAAAAAACCCAGAATGATCGTACAACTTTGAGCTTCAGTTTCATATTCCACAAATGAAACTTTTGGTGAAGGGGAAAGTTTTGCTTTCTTACTTAGTCTTTCCCTTTTCTTCAAGTTCCATCAGTTCTTTACTTGGAGCTCCTTTTGAATCTGATTCCTACCAAAGGAATCACCGTGCCTCCTCGAATCTTCCAAATTCCTTAGTTCAAATTTGCATACGCTCAGCCTTTCTACTGTGATGTAATTATTGGCTACACAATTGTTTCCGTATCAGTGGGATTTCACTGGAGTGGCAGAGTCCATGAATCCCTGGAGTGGCAGAGTCCACTATTACCCTCTTCTTCATGTTAGTAATAAATCACTCTGAGTTTCAGCTGAATCACAGCTGCCCAACTACTATATACCCTGTCCTCTCTTGCAGTCAGGAGTAGGCATTGACTATGTTTCTATAAATGCCATGTGAGCAGAAGGGATGTGTACATCCCTATCACAAAGGAAATTGCTTGCACTCCACTTTCTTTTTTACCCTTTTACACAGGCTGGAAATATGCTTGGAACATGAAGCTAAAGACAGTGAATGGCAATGAAGAAATAGTAGAGAGGACCATGCTCAGGATAAAGAGAGGTGCCCCTAGTTATGCTGCTTGGAAATATATGCTAACTTAGACCACATTGCTACCAAGCCTGTAGCTTTGGGGAGTCAGATAGAAAACAATGCCATATTTTTGATGTATGTTGGCTGCTACTTGAAATTTTTAGCAAAGTGCTATAAAAGACATGAGATAAAGTTAGAAAAAAATGACCCATTTGCATATAGAGATGGAAGAGAATGTAGCACTAGTAGAGCCTGTCTGTGAATGCAATTTAATGGATTAAATTGCCATTAACTTCAGGTCCTGGAGGATTGGAAAAGCCAAGTGCTTTTGGTCCCCAAGGAACATGATATAACATTCGTCAGAGTCAGCCCAAGAGCAAAGATCAGTTTACGATTTCCAGCTCCCCAGACAACTTCCCAAGACTTCAGTTTCAGATGGCATTAAGGTAGCTGGTATTAAGTTAAGGGGGAGAGAGATGAACAGTGTAGAGAAAAGAATAAATTAAAGATGAGTGAATACAGGTTTCACGGAAATTTGTCCGAAAGAGGTCTTCAAATGAGACTAGGCCACATGGAACTGACTAGAAGCAAATAGACGAGAATCCCACTAAGGTTTTGAGGGAATTTGTTACCAAAGAAATCGCAAGTCTAGCACACCAGAGATTATAATTGTTAAATCTCTAACACAATACTCAGTGCCCTGAAGCTGCCCAGAGTAGAACATGCTCTTTCTTGCTCCCTCTGATATGGATAACAGACAGGGGAAAACCTCCCAAACACACATAACAAAAGCCCCAGAGAACAATGAATAAGGGAGATACTTCAGAGCAGAGGGGACCAAGAAGAAACTTACTGCACCAGGAGGAAGCTTTCACAGTTCCTGTCGGGAAGAATTTAACATTCACCATGGTCTGAAAACCACTGCGAGCTTTCCATTCTTTACATTTCTCAAAGGGTGTTTTCTCTTTCTTTCTTTTTTGAATTAAAAAAAATTTTTTGTGGTAAAATATATATAATATAAAATTTACCATTTTAACAATTTTTAAGTATGCAGTTCAGTGGCAATCAGTCCCTTCACATTAGTGTGCAAACATCACCAACCATCCACCTCCAGAACTTTCTCACCTTCCCAAACCAAAATTCTCTACTGATTAAACATCCCCCCTCCACCATCCTGCTTTCTTTCTTTATGAATTTGACTATTCTAGTTATTTCATGTAAGTGGAATCATATTAGTCCTTTTTGCGTGTCTGACTTATTTCACTCAGCACTATGTCTTCAATGTTCATCCATGTTATTGTATAATGTCAGAATTTTGTTTCCTTTCTTTATTTCTTCAATTTTTTTTTTTTTGAGAGAGAGAGAGAAAGAGAGTGCAGGTGCATGAGCAGGGGGGAGGGGTTAGTGGAAGGAGAGAAGCAGACTCCCTGCTCAGCAGGGAACCTGATGTGAGGCTCCATCCCAGGACCCTGGGATCGCAACCTTAGCTGAAGGCAGATGCTTAACTGAATGAGCCACCCCAGTGTCCCCAGAATTTTGTTTCTTTTTATGGCTGAATAATATTCCATTTATTTATCCTTGACTGAAACCTTTCATAGGCAATTTGTCCTTTTCAGGATACCACAACTGGTGTAATGCCCTTTTCCTACTCTACCACTGTGTATTGGAATTGGAAAAGACTTACAACTGTATTTAGTTGATGGGTTACCAGATTAGAAGAGCCACTTTCAGATCTAATAGAGACGACTATTCTACCCTGGTCCTGGATTTTCAGCTGCATTGGATAGGATTACTAGATAGGGTTTTAGACAGCTCCCTTCCCGAAGGTGGAGGGGATGAGGAAAGATGAGGATGCATGGATACTTAGGTGGCTAGAAGGGAAAACTGTGCCAGAGACTGCTAAGTGTTGCATAGAATATTCATTCTGCCCTAGTCTGTTGATAATAGAACCTCCACAGATTATCCAAGCATAGAACTTCCTAGCAAGAAACTGCATTTCCCAAACTACCTTTAAGTGACTAAATTCTGGACAATTAGATGTTAGTAGAGGTAATGTGTTAAACCTTCTAGTCATATCCATTGTGTAGGAAATTGCTTACATATCACTTCCTCTCTCTTTCCCTTTTATAGAACCAGAACAAATATGGGCCAAGGAACTGTTTTTCACCATGAGGACCACAGTCTAGGGGATAGTTAAGCAACACACTAGGAGAAATTGTGTCCCTGAATGATTCCTTGAAGCAAAATCCCTGCCAGCTAATATTGAACAAATTCCCACATTAGAGAGAGAAAAACTTACCATCTTGATGAATTCACTGATGCTTTGATGTTTTTAATCTTACAGTAGCTTAGTCTATACCCTATGTATTATAATTAGATTATAAAAATTATAGATTGATTATGGAGGAATATTTCTGATATTCAGAAGCATATTAACATTCTAAATATTTTCACTACATCTTAAATTATTGATAAGTAAGGGACTGTATCTTAATCTTCATATTCCTAGCATTTATCCTATTGTCTGACATGGTAATCAATGAATATTTCTTTCATTAATTAGTCAAATAATTTAATAGTGACACTAGCAAAGTAAGAATGGCTATGTGATTCAAATAGCCTTTTAAATGAACATTATTCTGCTTCTTTTATCTATTAATTGTACTTGTTTCCCTAATGTCTAGCCTAGTGCCTTCTCATCAAGGTTTGATTGAATTATTATTCATCGTATCTGTCCTATCTGAATGAAACATGCCCTTGATCCCCATTTATTTGTCCTAGAAAATTCCAATCATTTATTTTAGCAGTAAATTTAGAACAACAGAAGATAAAGTGCTTAGTAAGTGTGGAGATGTGCTTGTTAGTAAAAGATTTAAAACTTCCTTTTCATATTTTTATAGTCCCACAGGCAAATTTTCAGTGGCAAATTCCATACTACAGTATTCCAAAATATTATGAAGTCACACAGAAATAAGTCCTCAGATAACCTCTTCCACACGAACTTAATTTAAATAGGAAAAGCATCCAGTTCTAATTATGATAATTATCTAAGTGGCAATACTCATTACCATGGTCTCTAACAGAATAAATAAAGAATATGTGTGGAGAGCACAGGAGTAATATAACTGGGCCACACTATTCAACACAATGGAAGGAAAAACTACTACTCATTTTCCTGTTGAGTATCAAATTTCATTTCCTCCTTCAAGCTCATCAGTACTGAATATGGTATTGTTTTCCTCACAAGCGAAAAGTCAGACTATGAAATTGAAAATTGTTATGTTAGGAAGGCATTTTGATATACCGGACAGAACAATGAATTTGGATTTGGAATAGAAGTCCTAAATGCCACTGAATCCTGGCTCTGCCATTAAATTTTTTTTTCTTCTACTATAGACAAGTAATCTAACCTTTCTAAGTTTCAAATTCTCAACTTATGAGATTGGTAGAATGAGCTAGATGATGACTAAGGTATTTTCTGGTTGTAGAGTTCTATGATTCTATAAATTTCTCAATCCATGCTATAACATTAAAAACTCATCTAACATATATTAGCTGAGCAATGCACTTTGTGTTAGGCACCATGTTAGATCAAAGTTGAAGATAAATGATCAAACTAGGCATGATCTCTGACCCTCTGGAGTTTCAGTCAACTTAAAAGACAGAGAAAAATAATAACACGAAATAATTAATTGACATTTATGAGAAGTGCTACCAAGAATGGTAGACAATGATATAAGATATAAAACAAACAAAGCTAACCTAGTTTAGAGTGCTAGGGCATCTCCTCTGATTAAGAAATGTTTAAGGCAAAACCTGAAGCAGAGGGGATGTCCAGAGAGGGGAAAGAGCATAAGCAAATTCCCTGTAGTGGAAGAGAGTTCTTGGACCAATTAAGTTGCTGAAACCAAGCTAGTGTTCCTGGAGAACACAGAGTGAGGGAGAAAGTGGTACAAAATGAGACAGGATAGGTAGGCAAAGCCAGTTCTTTTGGACTCTTAAACACAAACATTTTGGACTCTGTACAAGACATATGGGAAAAGATAGGAGGGTTTTAAGTAGGGATGCAATGTGATTTGCCTTTAAAACATCACTCTCTCCCTGAGAAATACTGTAGGTAGTGACTGTAGCTGTGAGGAAACCAGATCAGAGACTGATATAGCAGATAGATGAATGATGATAGGGATTTTATCAGGCAGGATTCTTACAGTTAAAATGGAAGTAAGTGGATAGGTTTTTGAAATACTAGAAGCTAGGATCTACAAAAATTATGATTACTTTGGATCTTAGTGTTGAAGAAGTATGAGATTTCAAAGGTCATTCCATACTCTCAGACTTCAGCAGCTAGTAGATGTGGATAACATATACCAAGCCATATCACTTCCCCTTTGGAGAAGGGTAAATAAAGATTTCAACTTGAAATAATGAGTTGTGTTGCCCATCAAACACCCAAGGAAAATGTTGAGTAGCATTTGGATACACAGGTCTAAGTTTCCATAGAGATATTTGGGATATATAATGTATATTATTTTATATATATTATTAGGAAAGGAGCTATTATGCATATGGTATTTTAAATGATGAAAGTGGATTGAATTGTCAAGGTAGAAAGTATAAAAAGAAAAGAAAGCAGAAAAGGAGAGAAGAGGGGGGAAAAGAAATGGGAAAATGCCCCAGACAGAGTGCTGAGAATATTCAACATCTAATGCTCACATCCAAGAGGAAGAAAAATCAAGAAAACTGATAAGTGATCAGAGAAGCAGCAGAGGTTGGTGCGGATGCAGGTGGAAAGAACACTTAGTGTTAAGAAGTCAAGATAAGATGGTACTTTTAGAAATAGAACATGATCTACTGACTATATGGAAAGCTGCTGAAAAGTCAAATAATATGAGGACTTAAAGTAGCTGTAATGTAATTGACACAGGAGTCATTGGAGAACTAAGCAGAAGTGATTTTCATTGACCAAAGGTGTGTGGACTAAGACATTAATAGGACATAAGAAACTGAGTTCGGTACTTTTCTAGCTGTTTGGATATAAGTGGATGAGGAAAAAGGGACAGCAGCTGAAAGAGGGGAGAAAATCCAGGATTGTTGTTGTTGTTTTTTTTTAAGTGCAGAAGAATGTATTTAAATGTTGATGTAAGGACAGTAAAGAAGTAGATGATGGAGGAAGAATGGGAGGTAAGGGAGAGGGAAGGAGGAGAGGATGGAGAGGGAGGAGGGAGAGAAGAAGGAAATGGGGGAGGTGGAGAGGAGGAGAAGAAAGAGAAGATAATGATAATGATGATGGTGATGATGATGGTGGTGGTGATAGGACTAGTTGGTAAGAAATGTTCCCCCCAAAGTAGAAAAGAATAAGGCCATAACACAGGCAGACTTTAGTTGGAGGAGGGACAAATCCTTTAACATTTAACAGAAAGGAAGGAGAAAAAATATAATAAAGATACAGGAAAATTTATACATTTGGAAACAAGAAGCTGAAGTGATCTCCCTCTGATGGCTTCCATTTTTTTTTCCTGCAAAATAGACGTTTTATCTGCTGAAATTGCTAGAAGTGAAGCAAGAGATCAGAAATTTGAAGGGAATGGAGAAGGCTTAAAATAGTAGTTTTAGAAAGCAGGAAAGATAGCTAACTAGAGAAACACAGGAATACTGCCAGCTCCTGTTGAGACAGTTAAAACAGGCAGTCATGAATCATAGAACAACTTCTCTGCTTCATTGTGCCATTGTATTTAAGTGAATTTAATGAGCAAAGAGCCAGAACCCCAGAGAGAAGGCTGTATGTACTCAACTGTGGATACTTGGCTGGACAAAATGGTGAGGAAACAGAGTTTCGAAATGCTTGCAGCCACAGACTACAGAACATATGGCAGATGGACAAGAAGTGAAGAAGACGAGGCTGATGGGTAAAGAGAAAAGAGATGGGACAATTAACTGGATGCCATAGAATTCTGAGTGGCAGAAGAAGTTTAATGTACATAATTTGGATCATATCTCCAAACAAAGGAGGTTGTGGTCCGGGGATTACAAAATTAGAGCTTTTTTAAGTGAAGCAATTCTGAGTACTGTAAATGCCCAGTATGTGGCCAAATAAGGGTTGGTGGCAGTGAAGGCGACAAGAATGTTTCTGGTTGTGACAAGAGTCTTCTGTCTCTACCCTCGCCTTGGTCTCTCCTATCTTTAATAATAAATAAAAGTTAAACAAAATTTAAAGAACTTATTTTGAAGTGATGCCAAATCATTATGCCCAATATGACCATTTGTCTAGGGTCAGCCCTGACTGAGGTGGAGGGGACAGTAAACTATCTGCTAGGAGTATTGACAGTTGTTCACAGAATACTTTCTGAAGGAGGTGACGCCTGGGCCAAGTCTTAAACATGGTAAGTACTAGTAACCAAGATAAAAGAGAGGTACAAGCAAAAGTTTCAATTAAAAAAAAAAAAAAGAAAAAGCACTGAAGAAATATTTATATATATTTTTAAATTATATTTATTTATTTGAGAGAGAGAGAGCACAAGAGGAGGGGAGAGGCAGAGGGAAAGGGAGAAGCAGGATCTCTGCTGAGCAGGGAACCTGATGTAAGACTTGATCCCAAGATCCCGGGATCACTATCTGAGCTGAAGACAGATGCCTAACTGACTGAGCCACATAGGCGCCCCATGTTTAAATCAATTTATTCATAAGTTGTTTGTTTCATTCAAGGAAACCTCTGCACTATCCACTTTGAAAACACAAAGATATTTCAGAAAAGTTCTCAAATGAGGAATATTGAATATAAATCCTCACTGCTATATCTGGACTGATATTTGTTAGATTGCAAGGTTAAGGATAGGAACCAAGGCTCTCTTGAATATTTTATTGACTTGGTACCTACAATAATAATTTGGTATATAGTAGGTATTCATTACATAATTGTCGAATAAATGAATGAATAAATTCAATGACTAGGTTAAGTCCCAGTATAAATTATATTTCAGAGTACTTGTGAATAAATATGACATTTTGAACTAACAGAGAAATATATGAATTTGTTCCTTCAAGTAGTGGTCATACAGTCTTTGAGCAGCTCCAATTCTAGAAAATTTGCTGCATTTTAAAGATACTTGATTTTTGGACAGTTCCAGATGTTGGAAAGATCTTCCTGATACCATGTCAAAATTTCCTGACTTTAATTACCACCTAACTTCTCCTGTCTCACCTCTGAACACTGAAGTGATAGAGACTATGATTAATTCCTCTTTGACAAGGCACAGTTCAAACATGTCAAGGTAGCATACCACTTATCACCTTTCCTTCTGCCCTCACCTAGCTTCTACGCCAGGCTTCTTTTCCCCAGGCTAGGTACAGGAATTTCTTCTTTCTTTATCCATCACTCTTTGTTAGCTGTTACTCACAGATTAACTACTACTTTAGTCTCAGAAAAGCCTAACACAGAAAGATTAGGTCTCCTCATTATAAACTCCTGTATCACCTTAATTTTTTTTTTCCTCATGGCACTTTTTAATTTTATGTCTTACCTGCTAAACATAAAGTACATTAAGAGAATTGGGCCCATTGAGAGGGAAAGACAAACAAAATCACTATAGAGAGATTAAATTTGAATGAGACAGATAATTATTAAATGACTAAAAATATAAAATTAGAAACAGCATAAATCTTAAAAAAAAAAAAAAAAAGCACTGCATAGAGAATAATATGGGAACAATGGAAAAGCCAAGGTCAGGAAGAGCCTTTCTGATATTTAAGGTGAAACTCAGAGGAGTAGAATTTAGTTAGGTGAAAAACTGGGTAGAGAATATTCCAGAAAGAACATCAGCATGGAAGAGGTCTCTGAAGCTTAGCATGCTAATACACGTAGAGTAGACCTAGTGAGAAGATAACTGGGTGAGGGAGGGGTGGAATTCACTGAGTAGAGTGAGCATGCTATATTGTTTGATGGAAGTGTAATGTTAGGAAAACACAGAGATCTTGAAACTTTACTGGTGCAACAAATTTGACTGATTTCATGTCTACAAAATAGGGATACTATTAATAATCAATATAAAAATATTAAATACAATTAATTGGATTTTTGCTTCCAGCCAAAATGGTGAAACAGGGAGCAGAGTTAGTCTTTCTTCTGAATCAACTAAAAAAACAGACAAAATATATTAAACAATGGCTTTCAAGACATTGGACATGAGATGATGAAGCATAATGAACTCTAGAAATAGGAAACAAAATTAGTTGAGTCCTACAGTTGCCACTGGTTATTCTTATCTGAGAGTTTCTAGGTTGAGGTGTGGGGAATGGAGACACAGGTAGAGCCCAATGGCCTTCCTGAATTGGCAGGATGGAGCTGAGAGACTGGGAAACCAAGGAATTTCACATAGAAGAGAAAATACACAAAAAGGGATTACAGAGATCTTCAGAGGTCTCCCTTCAGTATTTATCAATAAGTGTATATGAAAAAACTACATGAAAATGGACAAAGAACTATCCAAAAGTTAAGAGAGAATAACACAATGTAGGCAAACAGGGCCAGGAATAGTGCCTCTTTTCACCATTCAGCCTGGAAAATATGCAATTCAAAGGATATTAGGACGTATACTCAGGAGGATCTTATGTCACTTGTGGAGAAAAATTAGCCTTAAAGTCAGTGCTGTCTAGGTCCATAAAACAAAACTTAAAATCAATATGCAAAGGAATCACTCTATTTATGTAACTTAACAGTGACCCAAAAGAAATCGACAAGAATATTTACAGGAATACAGAACTATCTGACACCAAATAAGGTTAAATACAATGTCTAATATCTAACATAAAATACCCAGGCATACAAGCCGATGCCATGTAAATGCATCTTTCATAAATAAAGATGAAATAAACATGCCATATGAAAATATAAATCTATGCAAAAAAACAACAATCACTGCACGATGGACTACAATGGGTAAGTATATAAGACTTTTTCATATTATTTAAATCTTAAAAGATAAATAGACAATTAGAACAAAAATATCAAAAATGCAATGTGGAATTTATAATATATGTAGAAGTGAAATATATGACAAAGTAGCTGAAGGTTGGAGATGGGGAGAGAAAGAACTATCCATTGTAGGATTCTTATACAATATGTTAGTGGTATAAAATCTCTTGAATGGAGATTATGAAAAGTGGGAGATATGTATTGTAAACCCTAGATAACCACTAAAATAAAACAAGGAGTTATACTTAACAGATGAACAAAGGAGATAAAAATAAGCCATTAAAAATGCTCCATGTATCCAAAATAATGCACAAAAGGGTTAAAAATTGGACAAAGAAGGGATAGGACAGATACAAAACAAAACTAATCACATTAAATTAAGATGATCTAACTATACCAATTAATAATCTGAAATTGTCTGACTGCATAAAATAATCCTCCCCTCAAAAGCAAGAACTAACCATACAAACTACTTAAAAACACACATGCTTTATTTATTTATTTAGTTAGTTAGTTAGTTATATCTCAAGATTTATTTATTTATTCTCAGAGGGAAAGAGCATGAGCACGAGTATGGGGAGGAACAGAGGGTGAGGGAGGGGAAAGAATCTCAAGCAGACTCTGCTTTGAGTGTGGGGCTCAACATGGGGCTTGATCTCACAACCCTGAGATAATGACCTTGAGATCATGACCTGAGCCAAAACCAAGAGTCAGACTCTAAACTGACTGAGCCATCCAGGCACCCCTTTTCATGTACTTTAAAACTTCATTATGAGGAGTAAAATGTATAGGATTTTTAAGTTCTCTTGATGAAGTAACCTCTTTATCATTATTAAATGACCTCTTTTATCCATGTAACACAAAGCCTGTGAACATTTAAAAATAAATACATTGACTACCATAAAAAATTAGGACAGAAAAAATATAATCTCAATAACAAGTATCAATCAATCAGTTGTGATAATCTCAATATCAAATGCAGAAAAACATTTAAGAAAATCATACTTATGTATCTGATTAAAACTTTAAGAAAACTAGGAATTGAAAGTAACTTCCTCAACTGGATAAAGAACATACTAAAGAAATCTTAACAAGAGACCTCATACTTGATGGTAAAAGCCTGCTTTCATCCCAAGGTCAGGAATAAGAAATTGGCATCCTCTCTCAACATGGCAACTCAATATTACAGTGATATATTTACTACAACATGTATGAATCTCAAAATAATTATTCTGAGAAAAGTCAGACATAAAAGAACATGCACTGCATGATTTGATTTTTACAAACATCTAGAAAATACAAGCTATATTCTATATAGAAGAAAGCGGGAGGAATTACAGCAAGGAGTAATCTAGAAGGGAGGACATTAAGGGATACTCTGGCAGCAACGGATATATTCATTATCCTAATTGTGGTGATGGTTTTATGGATGTATTCATATGTCAAAATTTATCAAATTGTACCCTTTATTTTTTTAACATTTTGTTAACTTGAGAGAGAGAGAGAGAGAGAGCACAAGCAGGGTGAGGGGCAGAGGGAGAAACAAGCTCTCTGCTGAGCAGGGAGCCCAATGTGGGGCTCCATCCCAGAACTCTGTGATCATGACTTCAGCTGAAGGCAGAAGCTTAACCCACTGAGCCACTCAGGTGCTCCTGTGCCCTTTAAATAACTGCATTTTGTGCAGGTCAACTTATGTGGGCTATACCTCAATAAAGGACGATGCATCTGTGCACATGTATGTATGTATGGGCATCTCCCATTTTGCAAAAGTTTACGTTATGCCACTTCACTTCCTATGTTAGTGCCTGTTTCTGCTAACTGGCAATTTAGTCTGTGCATCCAAGATGTGTCCTAAGGTCTCAGAAAAGCCGAAGAGAGGTTATTTTTGGGTCTAGGAATGTTCAAAAAATTGTCCATATAAATGAATGCTAATTGCTTGTTTATGGTAAACCATTTTGGTTTACACTTTTCATAGAAACGTCCTGCTTTTGGATAGCAGGGGAAACCTGTATATAATATAATAAAAAATATAATATTACAAAATCATATTATGTATAAAGATAATAATACATAAAATAAATAATAAAAGGATGCACATATACATATATGATATACATATATCAAGAAGATTTTGTGTGTGTGCGTGTGTGTGTGTGTGTGTAGGCTATAAGTAACTTTCTGTTGAAAGTCATTCTCAAATCTATGCCTTGCTACAATTTGGTGTCCTAAGTGCATGGGATCACCTCATTTTAGGAAGTTACTTGTGTAATATTCCGCTTTATTGTACTTACTTTCATTTACTCTTCTCTGGTTTTCTGCATGTCCAGCTTAGTACTTTCCAGATGGCAAATACTAACTAATTCTTGGTTGAGTTCAGTAGAAGTAAGCTTCCAGAGGGAATTACTTTCCCCCTAAGGATCTCCAAGATGGAACTTTACTAACAAAGAAAGGATTTCTTATAAAAATCACAGTTTAATTCAAAAGTCAAAGAACCTAAACAATTTGGAAATAAAATCCAAATAGTTAAGCATCCTCTCTCACTTAAACCTTGCATCTGCCTTCACAGTTTATATTGAAGGAAATTTATTTTTATACTAAGCAGTTATTCATTTAGAATATATACACCCAGGAAGATCAAATAAACATGTTTTTTAAAATGGCAGAATGCAGTAACTATTGGTATACTAATTAACCTTCTTAAAACCTTCAGGATCCTTTAGACATAACAATCTTAATACCACACAGTGATAGGGGCTATCGATCCAAACCATTATTTAGAAAAAAATTGAGGCTCCGGAAGCAACTTACCCAAAGTCCCACACTTTGTAGGTCTGTGTAGATGTGATGTGCCTATAACTGAGTGCTAACCCTCTAAAAAGTGCTGCTCTCTGTCTGGCCTGTGGGCAGACAGCCCAGATCACAAATGTACTCATTGTTGAGAGCTTACCAGTACACCTGATGGTAACAGTAATCATCATCATCTCTGACCCATTTTTAGTTTAGTCTAAGATGACTCATGTTGAGAAAACGGAGGCAGTTATATTTTGGAAAAAAAAAACCAAAAAACAAAACCCAATCTTACCATGTCTGTAATATGCTCAGGACTGTGCCAGTCTCTAATCACTGAAATAAGACACAGTCATTTAACAAATGACATAGATCCCCATACTCTCAGAATTGACCAGAGATTGCCCATGTAGAGACATTTCTTTGGAAAGAATGATGAGGGTGGGGGATTGCGGTCAAGATGGCGGAGAAGTAGCAGCTGAGACGACATCAGGTAGCAGGAGATCAGCTAGATAGCTTATCAAACCATTGCTAACACCTACAAATCCAACGGGAGATCAAAGAGAGGAAGAACACTAATTCTGGAAACAGAAAAACAGCCACTTTCTGGAAGGTAGGACTGGCGGAGAAGTGAATCAAAAGCGACGGGAGGATAGACCATGGGGGAGGGGCCGGCTCCCGGCAAGCGGCGGAGCAACGGAGCACTAAATCGGGACTTTTAAAAGTCTGCTCCACAGAGGGACATCGCTCCAGAGGCTAAATCGGGGTGAAGCCCATGCGGGGTCAGCGTGGCCCCAGGTCCCGCAGGGTCACAGAAGGAGCGGGGGTGTCTGAGTGTCGCAGAGCTAGCAGGTATCGGAGCGGGAAGCCGGCTACAGAGACAGAGCCGAGGAGTGAGCTCTCAGCTCGGGGTTACCTTGAACCGGTCGCAGGCTGGGTGAGCTCCGAGCACGGCCAGGGGCGAGGGAGATGGGAGTAGCCGGAGCTTTTCTCTGAGGAGTGGAGCCCCGAATCTCAGCTCTTCCGGGCCGGAGACTAGGAGGCCGCCATTTTCATTCCCGTCCTCCGGACTCTACAGAAAGCGCTCAGGGAACAAAAGCTCCCGAAAGCGAAACCGAGCGGATTACTTAGCCCGGCCCCTGGGAAGGGCGGTGCAGCTCTGCCTCAGGCAAAGACACTTGAGAATCACTACAACAGGCCCCTCCCCCAGAAGATCAAAGGAAATCCAGCCAAGACCAAGTTCAGTTAACAAGGAGAGCAGCGGAACTCCAGAGGAGGAGAAAGCAAAGCGCGGAATTCATGGCTTTCTCCCCATGATCCTTTAGTCTTGCAGTTAATTCAATTTTTTCTTTAAAGGGCATTTTCCTAGGG